>NXFV01000188.1:0-45014 GCA_002803225.1 Gamarada debralockiae | reverse complement strand
GGGGGGGGGGGGGGGGGGCACGTGAGAAGGCTTTGTTCTCCAATTCCTATTCCGTGGGAGTCCCCATGGCTCTCAATTTGGCCAAGGTCTGGTCAGTCAAAGCTGAGCAGAGGTTCTTTGTCGCCTCCATCTAGTACCCGCGGATGAAAGAAAAGTGCCCGATGCCCTCAACAATTTCCCCATGGTCATTGACAGACTTGCCTTCACTGCTTCAGTCTCAATCTAGCGCCTAGGTGGATCACTTGGTAGCATCTCAGGCTCCCGGTGACGAGCGGCGAAGCAATAATCAATCGCATGCATTGCAGATATAATAGCGGAGACACCAGCCAGTATCAAGGCAACATTAGCTTGGAGCGCGGCAAGTCCGAGGCGGTCAATCGTGGGAGCTCAAGCTAAGCAGCTCATAGGCGTATGACCTTCCTTAGTGGCAATTTTTTATCAGCTTTAGGCATTGTATTGGTAGATGTAGTCAGAGTAGACTGCTCTCTAGCAAGGGGTGATGCCGCCGAGGAGTTGCGCCAGCTGATCCGTACCTAAATGAGCAGAGACTGTGCTGCGCAATAAAGACAAGGTATTACAGGGGCTGCATGTGCGCTCAGGAGGTGAAATGCAGCCTTGATCCTTGTGGCCAGAGGATGCTGGATATAAAAGAGAGCTAAGCACCCTTCCGCCTCTACGATCTCATCTATCTTCATTCTACACTCCACGCTCTCTCCTACCATACGAACCTCAAACGCTTTACACAAGGCGTTGCTGCAACTGCCCAGAAAGAAGTACGTGTGCCGGAAAAGATATTACAGCAGCTATGTCTCAGAACAAGAGGCCCCGACTGAAGCAGGAGAAGATGTGGTAGCAGCTGCCGAAGTATGAATCAATTGCCCTTGTCATTTCTATGTCATTTGACTAAAAATATTCTTTTGAAGGCTTCAATTTTATTTTCGACAGTCAACTCAGCCAGAAGAACCCATTGATCCAGCGACCGAGACTGTATGCTACAACTTCATCTTTGCTACCTGCAGCCTGTAGCTCTGACAAACAGCAGAGCTCAGCACGAGTACCGTACCTCGGTAAGGATGCTCGAATGACTTGACAGAAACTAAGCGATTCCCCGTTGGGGTGGTCTATACTCCCTCCACCACTTTAGCTTATATTCAGCCGTTTGAGGAGATCCTATAGCGACCTCTTGTGCGGAGTGATAAATGATCGGCTGCTTGAGCTCAGCGCCCGCCCTCTCTAGCTTGTCACATCCACCTGGACCAGTCAACGGCGGGAACCTATAATGTCCAGGCCCATCGAAATACACCCTCAAGCCCTGCTCGAACAGTTCGTCACAGTACAATTCCTCCATGCCTGCAGCGTCGCTCGTGCAGTAGTCGAAGACGGATCTGAACGATCCTGAAGACATGACTACGCTGTCCATGGATAACTTACGGACGGCTGTCCGCTGAATGAACGCAAGCAAGTCTTCTTCTCTGACATAGAGCACCCGAAGCTCCATTCTCTTTAAGTTCATGTTTGGCATCATTTCAGCTGCGCGCTGCAACAGCCTGTCGTGATACATGTCGGCAGGTGTAAGCAGGCCTTGACTGAGGAGGTACTGATGCAATTCGAGATCTTCTAGTTGACTGCTGAGCTGTAAAAGCTTCGCGAGGCCGATAAAGTTGCCCTCATCTGCCGCCTCTGCTTTGATATCGTCATCGTCTCTTCCTTCACCCACTTCATCCCAAGCTGTTTCCTCGGCTGGATCATGCGATTGTTCTGCGTCCTTTTTGGAATTGAAGATGACTTTTTCTGAAAAGCTGAGTGACAGTGACTTCAGAGATGCAAACGAAATGGCGAGTCCTTTATGGTCGAAATCATGCTACCAAGCTCATTACAAGCCAAGCTGCAGCGCTGCAACTGATGGTCGTTGAATATGTCGAGCTTCTCAATCGAAAGACTGCTTGCAGCTACTGAGCGCATCACTGTATGGAATGTGTCGGCCGCAGACTTCCAGATGAATCTCCAGCTGCCACCAGCAAGAGGAGGGAGTCTTTGCTCGAAATCTTCACGATATACTACGACCTCCAACGACAGTGAGAGCAGCTTTCCGGTCTTGCTATTCGCCACAATATTGCTAAACGCTTTGCTGAGCAAGCTTACATCCGTTCCAGATTCGTGTAATTGCTCGTAATCGGTCTGTCGCTGCTCAAGGATTTTCAGGTCCTGTTCAACTTTGATCTGCTTCTCTGTTTTTGGCTCATCTTTCTCTTCCTCATCCTCTCCGTCATCCTCTCCGTCATTGTCTTCCGTATCCTCATCCTCTACCTCGTCTTCTTCCTCTCCCTCTTGTAGAATAGATTCAAGCAACTTGGTGTTGTTCACAATGCCGACCAACACCAGGTGCTGAACGAAGCATCCTAGTCCACCAAGCCGTGTTATATCTACAAAAGCTCGAAGAGCACTGTCCGTAATATCGACATGCTTCGAGCGGAAGTAGGACTTGAAATGATCCTTTGTGACTTTCGTGGCTAGGGTTCGGCTACTCAGCCGCAGACTGCGCATGTCGCTTAAGCCCAACAGTACGACAATGCTCTCGATGACCTCATTGGGGCAGTCCTCCAGACTTAGTGACATGATAAAAGATGGAGGCAAGACAGAAGCTTCGGTGGTGAGGGGAGTGCTATAAAGACGATATGGTGGGATGTGGCGTGGGAAGGCGGATGCTGACGGTCGGTTAAATCCAATGCAGCCATACCATACATGCGGGGGGAAGAGGCTTCTCGAATCGAACTCTAACCACTCGCAATTCTCACTTTTACCTTTGAACCTTCGCATTCACGCCAATCCATCATTCTGCCTTATCCCATTTCTCGACGGGACAAGTTGACGAGTTCGCCCTGGCAGAATTCTTGTTGCACGTCGCAAGAGGGCATACAATGAGGCAGCCAGCTTCTCAAGCACCTATACGAGGCGTTCCCTACGAACCTTTAGCAATTTACTACCTAGAGAGCCGAGCTTGAGACCGACAGAGGAGCCGTGATTGCGACCACGGAACAGAGGACAACCACCATGACGACAAGCGCACAGAATCGCCAGAAGATCATCCAGCCCTCCCAACGAGATCGAATCCTCCATCCTAAGCCGAATCGCACCCCATAAAACTCGTAGCATCTCGTACTCCAATTCTCGTCACTTGCATCTACCACTTTGATATCGACTCTCAGAATGATTTTGGATTCCGCTATGTTCTAATGGAAAGCTCTCCCCGGACTTATCTGGCCATCAAGTTTTGGAAATCAGGTCCACAGACACAATAGGGGTAAAATCATCGACCAACTGGCCGACTATTTACTGCCGACTGAGCTGTCCTTGCTTTCCGCGCATGGGTCAGATTTCCCTTGGTCAAAACGACGAAGAATACACCGTCGTCCCCATAGATGGGAAGGACCCTTTGCTACTTCCCTAGAGTTTTCTACTTTCTCCGCAGCAGCGAAAATCGACTATCAAGGCCGCACGCGGGAATGATGAAGAATGAGCTACTGCTGCCAAAATCCTGGAACAAGCACTTCCATCAATGATGGCTGAAGAGTACATATATGGGCCTTTTCCCACTCTGTCATATGGACTTACATTACGAGAATATTCTCGTCGACGAAACCAAAACATCACCTGCATTATGGATTGGAGTGGTGCACAACAGTGCCGCTGGAACGCTTCATCATTAGTCCTGAATTCATTACCTACCCTGGACTGGAGGCAGAGCAGAATGCGATGATTATGATTTTCGTGAGAGATTTGCTGGGGCGATAAGGAAGAGAGAGGTTGCTGCAGGGAAAGCAGACCGTTAGCTTGCGGATTTGATTGGTAAGAGGCTTGGGGATGTTCTGTATCGCTGTACTTGCAGTCAACATTAGGGGGCATTGACCGATGCTTAGTTGGTGCTAAGGAAGATGTTTGAGAGTAATGCTCAATTAGAAGCTTTTGTGGTTTTCTACAAAAATCCTCTTGGGTTCGTAATTCAAGAACGGAAGCGGTTCTCTGTTGCGACACATCGGGTTTTGCAACTTGCAAACCATCTGGAGGGGACTACCCGGAGTACATCTCACGACCTCTCAATAGTTAAGCAACACAATCGGATGAACCTAGTTCTCGATCTATGTCCGGGTATATATGCATAAACAACCCATCAGCGCACCGTTCTATCCAACCTCCCATCAAAACACTCACATACTATCCTCCATTCTCCGACTCCTAACCCTCTGCCAGGAATCCTTCTCCTCCTTACCCCCATCCTTCTCCAATCCCATGCCCCGTTCAACCCATTCCTGACTCCCCATCTCCGCCAATCTACTCAACGCCCTCGCAAAAGCAAAGCGTTCCTCATCTCCACTAAAAATGCTACTGTTCTTCAACATACTCATATTCATCCCCAAATCATCCATCATCATGCGCATCGTATCATCCAACCCTTCCCCTTCTTCCCCTTGGCCTCTCTTATCCTCCTTGTCCTTCTTCAATGAATCGCGCATCTCGTCTTTGGAGAGGAAAAGTTGGGTTAGGGGAACGGCGGTGGTGAGGACAAGTTTTGCGCGCGATTCGTAGACCGCGTCGATGAATGTTATGAAACGACGAGCCAGATCACGTTGTTGGTGCGTCATGCCTGGGACATTGGTTACGATGAAAGCGTCGTAACTCCTCATCAGTTCTATGTAATCCGCTGCGCTGGTCGGTCTACCAATCAATTCATCGAAGGTAAACATAGCCGCCCTGCCGCTAACTTTCGGCACATAAATCTCTCTTCCCCATACCCGTTGCGTCTCTGAACGCGGTTTACCTTGTTGTGGATCACCTAGAAAACGAAACCACTTCTCCGCATGGGAAGAAGCGTGGGAATCCAAGGGTGCGTGGTAGACGCCGGATGGTGGACGAGGGATCTTACGGTAGTCGGTGGGCGAGTCGAGGTTGATTACGTGGAGGCGGGATTTGAGGAGGTTGATGCAGGGGATGAAGGATTCGCGCTGGATGCCGTTTTTATAGAGCTCGTCTGGGTGGCGGTTGGATGTTGTGACGAGGACTACGCCGTGGGACATTAACGACTCCAATAACCTATCCCCTTTTCATCAGCATTCATTTCACAAAATGGGGAAACGGGGGGAGGATGGGCCACCTACCGGCGTAGGATCATAGCATCAGCAACATCCGTACACTGAAACTCATCAAAACACAAGACATTTCCCTGCTCTGCTATATCCGCCGCAATAAACGGCACCCCATCCACATCATTCCCATGCTCCATCTTCATCTTATGTAGCCTTTTATGTACATCCTGCATGAAGTTATGGAAATGGATCCTCGTCTTCGACGTTACGCCGCTAGGAAGCGTATCGTAAAACATATCCATCAACATTGTCTTCCCGCTCCCTACATCACCGTACAAATACAAGCCTCGAGGCAAGTTGTCTGGGATCTCTGCTAAGGGTTTCTCCCTCTTTGTGTGTCCGAAGAAACGGCCAAACATAGACGTGGGTTCGGGCTTGAGGGATTCGAGAGTGGGATGCACGATGGGCGGCGCGGTATAGTAGCGTAGCTCGTCGTGTAGATGTTGTAGACTTTGTATGATGCCTAAAATCTCATCAGTCTCTGAACTGGTATTATCCAACGGAGTGCTGACCTCTTTGGTGCTCATCATCCCTTAGTCGACCGGTTGCAACTCTATCGTCGTATTCTGCCATTGGTCCTCGATCGTCTGGGTTCACTGGAAAGGCTGTTAGTACTCGATGTGCGGTTTAGATTGTGATTCCTTCGCACCATTTTGAACTGTTGCCAAGCTCCTCCTCTGTCCTGCAACGAATGTGGCGGGTAAGGCAAATGCTGGCCTTCGTACTGAATGATTCAAGCTCATCGAGGGCCCATTCGATCGCAGCGACGTCCCCGGATTCGTTCTCCCTCCAGGTCTCTCATGAAGCTGCTGCCGGCATTGTATACATATCCCCCGCCTAGAACTCTGCTGTGTGTAGGATCTCGAACTGTCGGTCATCAGGAGCCGCTGCAAAGAGCGGGAGGGGTTCGTTCGAAATTTCATGTCGCTGAAAAAAGCAATCGTAAATCGTAAATCGCGAAAGGAGATCTGTCTATCGGCGCATGTTGTACAGGAATGGAATCTAAAAATTCAGTAGTGATTGAGGCGAGTTGTGACGTTTGGGAGAAGAAGTGGCCATGGGTCGAAGTTCTGGATGTCAAAGGCGGAACTGTCTCGGGAAAACATGCCGAGGCGGAGGGATGAGCGGAATCAAATCACGGGTACGGGGGGGATCTGAATGAATGGCTTTAAGTCAGGAGGGAGATATCAGAACTGTGAACGGGATTAAATAGGGAATAAGTATAGTTATCTTGCTAGACAATGAAGTCAGGACGCTTCAAAGGCGCAGTCACATTAAAAGTCGTATTTTAGAGAACCCCATCTAAATGGTCTATCCTCTATGCAAAGTCTCGTCCAAACCATGCGTAATTCAGAAAAGTATATCAAACATATCCAGACAAATAGTATAGATGGCCGCTCAAGAGGCACTGATAGCCAGAGCATGTCTCCATCAGATCATACCCCAAAGAGGTCGTGGCAACTCTCCCTGAATAAGAGAGGCGCGTCGTCCCGTTTTCATCTCCTTGATGCCGACATATGCTTCGCGTCGTGCTGGGTCCCCGACAGTGATGGAGCGAGAGCTGAGACCGTAGTATGTAGCGATGGAATGAACAAGCCAGCGTCTACGCCCATCATTTAGAAAAACTCTAGCCACAGGCATAGTCGGGGATGTAACGTACCCAAAGCTGGCACCATGATCATCAGCCAACGAATCAAAAATCAACTTCTCCCTCTCCAACTCCTCCTCCACCGTCTTCCTTTGCTCATCACTCATAGTCCCGTTCCTACCCACGAAAACAATTTCCTCGTCCTCGCTATCCAACTCCGCATCCTCCTCCCCCTGGTCCAAGATTCGCTGCTTGCGCTCCCACTCCTTCACAAACTTCCTCACCTCCTCCTCCAAATCTTGTAACAAGCTCTTGGCACCTTTGCTCTTCTTCAACTTCTGTCTCAAATCCTGAGGAATGCGCCCCTTTTGTTCTTGAATCCCAGCTTTCTTGGTGTGGGAAAGCTTCCTCTCGGTAGCGATCTCCTCAGCGCGACGTCGCACGCCCTGTTCCCACAGGGGGGCGAGGTAGTACGGTACCGTGTGGACGGGGTACGTGGGACGGACTTCCCAGTCGCTAGGGAGAGGAGATTGTGCGTTTGGGACGTGAAGGAGACGATCTACCCACGGACTCATCAGCAACTGTTCGCCATCGGTATGCTCACTCCCACGATCCCACTAAGAATCCTGACTTACCGTTTTCCCATCGCTGTCTCCTACGACTGCCCTCCTTACCCTTCAACAGCGCCTCCCGTCTCTTCAAACTATCCCGTCGTAGCGGCTCTTTACGAGGCTTGTAGGAGGATTTGGAAGGGCCGTCCGCGTTATCGCGATCGCGCGATCTATCGAGAGGGATCGAGAGAGTGATGCCTGTACCCCGCGCAGTGGGAGAAACACTCAGAGACTCCAACGCAGACACTGTCCAGGACTCAATATCGACCGATGGAGCTGCGGCCTGCTGGGCTGGTGGGGGAACGGAGGAGTAGATCGCCATGATTGGGGGATTATCTTATCTGAATTGTCGAATAGAAGAAAAGGAGATGGGACTTGAGGAGTCTCTTGCGAAGAGACGAAAGATTAGGATATTTGGGGATGGGAGAGAAGGGGAAGGGGAAGCTATTGAAGGTCACGGCCGGGAACTATGTTCGCGATAAGACGAGATCTAATGCGTAATCACTCGACGGCCCGGATTTGACCAATCACAGCCGTGTGTCAGGGGTCGTGTATGACTGCTTTTCTGTGACTCGAAATGGGTCTCACAAATGATCTGGTATGAGTTCGCTCGCAGAAACTGAACTGCGGGTTGTCCAGGAATATTCTGCTGATTCCGTATTGCGAATGTTTTCTGAATATAAATACTGTGTTGAATTGTTGTGTTTCTCACTGATTCAGTCATCCAGGAGGCTGACTGTGGATGAATATGGACCATCGCTGAGACTGAATGAAAGATTCAAATGGATGAAAAGTTTGGAATCATGCTCTGCAGGTAATTTGCTGATGGGTTTTCTATTATGTACCGATAATATTCCACGCCGTTCAGCTGATGATAGTGGTTTCTATATTCATCCAACTCTCTAGAGGGGCCGAGTCTCCAAACCTATATGACCAACCCGTGAGTATATCATACATGTGACTTCCGACTATCATGGTCTTAGGCCAAAAGATCATAGCTTGGCAAAGGCCAACTCGTAGACAAGACCAAGAGTCAAACGAGCATGTTGAAGCATGTGATCAAAGCTCAAGTACTTAATAGTGTCATCAGAGGTATGAACATGCTTATCCGAGTCAGCGAATTCGGATTCGATCACGAACGCTGATGGGTATCCAGCCTTGGAGGCTGACGCATGGTCGCTGCAGGCATATCCGCACTTTGTCTCGACGAATGGGATTTCGCAGTACTGCATATGTTAGTCACGAAATCCACAAAGAACGCCTGCACATACCTCAGTGACTACTTCCTTGATGTAGCGAGTCATATCGGGATCGACGAAGTCGGTAATAACACCAACGGATTCCTTCTTTCCTGCATCAAGAGTTCCTTGAACGTATCCAGTCATGTCCTGTTGTAACATGGCTTTGATATCTCGACCTGTCTTCTCGTATTCAGAGAAGATGGCTTGACTGCCCAATAAACCTCCCTCCTCTGCGCTATACCAGTGGAACTCGACAGTATTCTCGGCATTACCCTCGATGATATCCTTCGAGGTAAGGAGGACACGGAAAGCCTCCAGAATGGTCACTGTTCCACTTCCATCATCATCTGCTCCCGGCGCAGAGAGAATAGACGGGAGGAAGAGGTTGATGCTATCTTGGTGAGCGCCAACCACAACCGTCGAGTTGTTCTTGCCTGGGACCGTAGCAATGATGCTGTTCTGTCCCCAAGGATGCTTGAAATGCTCAGCATAGACCCCGTATTTATCAGCGCCAGCATCTTTGATCACAGTCTGGACATTCTTGAGAAGCCATTCCGATGATTGTTTGCCATAATCCGATTTGTAATATCTGGTGTGGAACGAGCTGAGCCTTTCGAGGTTCGTTTGCATGTTCGACTTCGAGAGATTATTAATCAAAGGGTACAGCTCCTTCTGCAGAACTGGCTTCTCTGGGAACTTGGGTGGCTCCTTAAGCGCTTTGAAGGCACCGAGCTCCGGGGTATCTGTAATGTCCATGAAGGTTTGGCCATTCTGCGATACACGATTAGCAGATTCTCTATCGATGGAGTTTCCCTACATACTCTTCGTAGCTCCCACTTCTCTTCCTCAGTCACCCATTGTGTCTCTCCAGGCGCAAGCTCGATCAGGTAGAGCTCATTGTCTGCCTCCTGGGCGTTGATGACGACTTGATCCTTCTCATGAGGTTCCACGAAACGAGCGCTGATAACGGAAGCTGATAGAGCCAGCACCGATAAACAGGAGATCTTCATGATGTACTTGTGCTTGGATATGATTTGATGAAATGGGACGAGGTGTTACGGAATCGCGGTGTTGATCGGTGATCGCTTGAGTGATAAAACAGCCTCGGGATTATCCGACAGTGGAGCACTTGCGCAGTCGGTGGCTGAAATTGTGACGTGCGGCGAAGTTACATAAACTTCGTGCACCCTGGTGCCTTGGAATTCACAATTTCGATGCATCAGCTCTTTTGATCTTTGTTGTAAGTTTGATGATTCAAAGTTTATTGGATCGAAGGTTCGCAAACTCAATCTTACCCAATTACCTCTCTTAACAATGCTTTATCACATGCAGATGTGGCGCAGTCAGTGGCTGATAGTTGTGGTGAGACATGACGTACCCCAGCGGCCTTGAAAGTCGATGCAGCAGCTCTTTTGATCTTTTGTGTAAGTTTGACGATTCAAAGTTTTAGGGACAGAATGCTTTCCTAAACTCAATCTTACCCGATTACCTCTCTTAATAGTGCTTCATCCAGATTGACAGCAAAGGAGTGCCCTGGTCGCCCTGAGCCGGACTGTACGTCGGTCCTTTTGGCCTCAACTTTGCACTCAACTACAGTAACATCATGTCGGGTGACCACCAAAAGAGATGAAAACTGCGAATTGTACGCCAATCTCACTAATGAAAAAGATCCAACGAAATTAGAGGTAAAATTGAGGAGATTCTCATGAAATACGCCCAAAGTGTTAGCAATGGGAATTTGAAAGGATCCACAAGTCTGCAGCCAGCTGACCAGGAAGCACCCCGCACTTGGCCATTTTGGACGATCACCGTTCCCCGCAATCCAAACAAATTGCAGCAGCGACCCACGAAACGCGTACGAAGACTCACGTTCCAGCCAGATGCTGTGCAACCTCCCCCCTTCAAGTGTGTTCCCCTCCTGACAAATGATAGGCTAGCAGGCCATTTGCGGGGGAGTTCATGGTAAATATTCTACAGGAGGGGCTAGCAGGAGGGACTAGCTTGCGCCAATAAAACTATTCCGTACATCACGTCACAAAATCGGGGCTTCCCTGCATTGGCCTATATCCCTAAGAATCTCGTCAGAAAAACTCTTTCCTTTCACAAACACCATTTGAAGATAATTTGGAGGCTACTGTGTTTTCGATACTTTGGTTTGTGAGTCATCCACTTGACATGTCTCCCAGTACGAAGCAGGATACAAGCTCCTGCTTCTGCCCTGTTTTCTTTCTTTCAGCTCTCCAGGCTAATAGACCGTTCAAGGTACCCCTCAGTGCTCCTAACTTCTGCAACAAAGACAACAGGACGAAGTAACTTTTCAATCTTCAAATCGACCTGAACAATTCAGAAGTCCTCCCAAAATGCCTGAATCCAACTGTATGTTACACCAAATTTTCCTGCGAAGCTCGAAGCCTTCCCAGAAGGCGCTCATAAGATACTGGGACCTAACATGATGTCAACAGGGAACCCCTTCGCAAGACGCGAGTCACATCCAGTTCAAGCAATTTGGACGTACAAGATCCTGACCACCCTCTCCTGGCTGCTTCTCGTAGTTGCTAGCGTCTACTACACCTTCCATGTACCAGACGATGATGTGAAGAAGTGGCGCCACACCATCTGGGGAGTAAATAGAGCGTATCCAACACCCTTCGCCCAGAATGCGATCATCACCTCTATCTACTGGTTCGTGTAGCTGTCAAATCCTCAATTTCAACCCCTACTGACTTCTGCAAAGGATCATTCTCTTCATTCTGCAAATTGGGTATATCTGGTCCCTCTTCTCTACCAATGCCGACTACGTCAACGCAGCCGCTGGAGTCGGAAGCCATTTCATAATCAACAACCTCCTCCAATTCGCATTCGTTATGCTGTTCGTCCGCGGCCACTATGTCTGGGCTGAGCTCCTTCTTGTTGTCAACTTCTTCAACCTGTCCTGTCTCTACTTCCGCCACAACACTCACCCACGATTCATCCACATCCCTGTTGTTTCTGGACCATTGGCGTGGACATTCGTTGCTTTGTACTGGAATGGCGCTATTGCAGTCCATGCTCATACCCTTGCAGCTCGCATTGTGGCCAACATTTTTATTTGGGGTATCTTGGTCTATGGACTTTTCTTCCTCGTCGCATACAAGGTCAGTTGAACTCTCCCCAACTCTCTTCATAGGAAGAACTGTTGCTAATATATACTTCCCTGCAGGACTATACTATGGGCTTCGAATTGAGTATCTTGTCTGCTTCCATTGGCGTTTGCCAGTTCCTCATCCATGCCATTGCAGTTCAATGGATCTTCGCCTTCGTCATCATGGGCATCCTCTTCCTCGCTGCCTTGGGCATCGCTGTTCCAGGTATCTTCGGCAAGGAAATCTCCTTCAGACGAGAGGGCGCCGTCGTCCCATCGGATCAAGAGAGAGCTCCTCTTTTGGACGACCACTAGATCCGCCTCCCCTCGGGTCACCGATAAGTTCAAGCATCTGACCACGAGACCACTCTGCTACGAGAAATTGAGAAACAAGACCTGCATTGAAGGCGAAAAGTTGATTTTGGGGGAAGGATTGCTACGAGGCTTATGATACCACTCAGCTCTGTTTGTTTGGGTTCTTACTATTACCTTCACAGGACGTTCATAGGGATTTGCGGTGGGTTTACTTGTTTCCTTACTGTTTAGTAGCTCAGATAGCATAATGCATGATGTTCATGAGAATCTGGTTTATAAGTAATGAACCGCTCACTTACTTCTTCCATTGGCCGGCAGATATAAGTAACGATGTTCCTATTCATTCATCGCTTTTCCTTAACTTTGCAGCATGGACAAGCCATTTTTTGCTCAACGTCAACACGCCTCCCGAGGATTTTCAAAGTCCTGGTTCTCCAACAACCGTCTCAAGCTGAGCAACATCTCCACTAATGCAGACAGTCAACCAATGACACTCCTGCCTCTGCTCGCTAGTTGTCAACGCTGTGGCCACTGGCCAATTCCTTTACGGGGATGCGTGAATTACAATCAAACTCGCTCACCTCATAGACTCCAGTATTTGACAAGTTAGTCCAAATAACGACTCGACACATGTCGAACTCAGACTCAACCTTGAATTTATCTGAGTAGTAGAGTTCATGATTCTATCCTCATTTCATACATAGTGCACAGCACCAAAGGGTATCTACAAATATGCCTTCGCCTTGTCCCACCCATACACAACTACCATCTCCCATGCTCGTTTATCGTGGCAACTCCTGGCTCTTCATTAAAGGCACTTCTATCTTTGGCACCAGCTGTTTAATTCTAAACGGTTTCGGCATCACGTCGTCCTGTCTCTTCGTCAGCCTCTCCATCCCCCAAATGTCCTATCAATAAAGACCTCAGATCATGGGTAAACGATACTTTAGCCAAGCCTATCTCAACTATGAAGGCCTTTAGTTGATGAAATCAATTAATTTTAAGGCTAAATTTGTTCTGCTGTCACTTCGGTTCATCGTAGCCCTTGGTTACGCTGTCAATATCTCTTTACCACTCTAGGAGCTTATTCGACCTTCCTTTATTCGGGTACTCCTGCGCGGATCTCGATTCCCTTCATGTTCTGCTTTCCGTTTCTTACGACCCCCTTTATCAAGCTTGTCCTCAGGGTGCTCTGCAAGTGACATATTATATACTGACTTTGAATTGGCTTGTTCTCGCATCGCCTCGGCCTCTGTGTACTTGCCCTGCTGGCCAAGCGATATTGCAAGGTTGTTCATGCTCATGAGCATATCTGGGTGATCCTTTCCGAGCACCGTCTCCTGGAGCTGCAGCGTCTGCCGGTGTATAGTCTCGGCCTCTACGTACTTGCCCTGCCGCCCAAGCGATATTGCAAGGTTGTTCATGCTCATGAGCGTGTCTGGGTGATCCTTTCCGAGCACCGCCTCCCGGAGCCGCAGTGTCTGCCGGTGTATAGTCTCGGCCTCTGCGTACTTGCCCTGCTGGCGAAGCAACCTTGCGAGGTTGTTCATGCTCCCGAGCGTGTCTGGGTGATCCTTTCCGAGCACCGTCTCCTGGAGCTGCAGCGTCTGCCGGTGTATAGTCTCGGCCTCTACGTACTTGCCCTGCCGCCCAAGCGATATTGCAAGGTTGTTCATGCTCATGAGCGTGTCTGGGTGATCCTTTCCAAGTACCGTCTCCTGGAGCTGCAGCGTCTGCCGGTCCATCGCCTCAGCCTCTGCGTACTTGCCCTGCTGTCGAAGCGGTATTGCGAGGCCCATCATACTACCAAGCGTGTCTGGGTGATCCTTCCCAAGTACTATCTCCCGGAACTGCAACGTCTGCCGATACATCGTCTCGGCCTTTGCGTACTTGCCTTGCTGGCTAAGTGAATTTGCGAGGCCCATCATACTAGCAAGTGTATCAGGATGGTCCTTCCCAAGCACTGTCTCTTTGATCTGTAGCGTCTCTCGGTACATTGTCTCAGCCTCTGCGTACTTGCCCTGCTGGCTAAGTGAATTTGCGAGGCCTATTATACTAGCAAGTGTATCAAGATGGTCCTTTCCGAGCACCGTCTCCTGGAGCTGCAGCGTCTGCCGGTGTATAGTCTCAGCCTCTGCGTACTTGCCCTGCTGACGAAGCGAGCTTGCGAGGTTGTTCATACTTATAAGCGTGTCTGGGTGATCCTTTCCAAGTACTGTCTCCTGGAGCTGCAGCGTCTGCCGATTCATCGCCTCAGCCTCTGCGTACTTGCCCTGCTGGCGAAGCGAGCTTGCGAGGTTGTTCATGCACCCAAGCGTGTTTGGGTGATCCTTTCCAAGTACCGTCTCCTGGAGCTGCAGCGTCTGCCGGTCCATCGCCTCGGCCTCTGTGTACTTTCCCTGCTGGCGAAGCGATATTGCAAGGTTCATCATACTACCAAGCGTGTCTGGGTGATCCTTTCCAAGTACTGTCTCCTGGAGCTGCAGTGTCTGTCGGTCTATCGCCTCAGCCTCTGCGTACTTGCCCTGCAAGGAATAACACTGTCCTAAGTTGTGTAGTAACCGCAACGGCAGGTCTATTGTCCTAGTAAAACTCTTTTTAATAGTGGCAATTACACACTGCGCGTGAGGGAGGTACGCCATCCACAAAGCTCTGTTCTCGTACTTAGGCCACGGGAAAATACTCATAATCAGTTCCACGGTCTTTTGATTCCAACCTCTCCATTCGCCCTTAAGCTTTAACCAATTTTGCATCGCCAAGTGAACTAATCGATGCATATCATATGATGTCCCACTAACGCGGTCTTTTATAAACCCAAATGCTTTTAAGGTGCCAAGAGCCTCTATCTTGTCAAATTCGGAAGCTGGTGGCAAGAGGTCTCGAGGAATATCTTGTTCTTCGACACAAGAGATAAAGGCCATGTAGTCTGCCGCTAAGGGGTTGCGAAGCTGGATCTGCTCGAAGGAGATAAGCCATGTTGTAGCAACTGGGTTTTTGGCACCTGCGTATCTCCTGCTGTCCTCAAAGTCCTTACTTAACAACTTGATAATATTATCACTGCTCTCTTCATAGATTCGGAGATACTCAGCGATAGTGCAACCCTTAGCATTTAGGTATGCAGCTGCTTGCATAATTGCAAGTGGGAGATTGGTGAGCAAGTCCAGTAGCTTTGTTGTACTACCGTTATCATCGATAAGTTGCTTATCTTGAAGACTTCGTCGAAGTAATTCCCTTGATTCTATATTGTCCATCTCATTGACAACCACCACATTTGAGCTAGCGTATCTCGTAGCAGCCTCACGGTCCCGAGTCGTGAATAGGATTGCTCCAAGTGTACTAAATGGAAGATAGTCAGACAAAGAACTAGATTTGTTATCTTGGTCGTTGTCGTGATAGAATATTTCGAAGTCATCCGCGTTATCCACGATCATAAGCCATTTCCCAGTACTTTCCTGAGATAGCCTAGCCTTGACCAATCTCTTGACGTCTGCTTCATCGTCCTCAAGTCCAGGAATCTCGAGTTGCTGTCCAATGTCGCGATAGGCATTGTCAAAACTCATTATATCAGTGGCCCGGATCCAAAACACAGAACACGGAGAGATCGTCTGGAGCTGGAAAGCACATTCTAAGGCAATCTGGGTCTTCCCAACTCCACCAAGACCTGCTAGAGCTACACGTTGACAGTCTTCCTTAGTGTCCTCGGTATGTAGAATCGTGATAAGCCGGTTTAGCTGAGACTGACGCCCGATGAAATCCTTGTTGCGACCAAAAGGTAGCACCATAAGTGGTTTCGGAGAGCCTATTTCACATTAGCTATAATTCACAAACCCACGTGCCTGGTATAAAGGAGCTAACGGCGTAAACGTACCGTCCTCTGAATCTGAAAGTTTGTCAATCTCCTCTTGAAGCCGACGGAATGCATTCTTTGCCCCCTCGCCATAGATGAGTGGCATGTGGATATCAAAAATGCCCAGCAAAGAGTAAGCCATGTCCTCTTCGCGCTTAGTTTCGCGCTTTTCTGCCCATGACATTCGCTCAGCGACACTAAATTCAGACAAAGGAGTTCCTCGAAGCGCCTTCGCCGCAATTCCTGTTATTTCGTGAATTTGTCGCTCTAACGATTCCTTGTCACCAAGACGCTTGCAGTCTGAGCTGAAGAATCCAACCGATGGCGGAGCAATAAGCTCTTGTAGTGTCCAGCCCCGAGTAAACCATCTGCTTCTGCGAAAAGCCGGCTCCCACGGCTCGAACGACCGGCTGTTCTGATTGTGGTCATTTGTTGAAACATCCGACAGATATACGTAACATTTGGCCGCATTGCGATACCAGCGAAACATGGAGTTGATAGCCTCTGAGAGCTCGGTGTTGTTCGATTTGTCAATACAACAGGTATCTACCCAGAAATACTGGAGGCCATCACGATCGGCTTGCTCTGCGCAAAATTGAATCTTTCGATATCCAGTCTTTGTCTTCCCCAAACCCTCCACCAAGTCTCTAAAGGTAACCTCTTGATTATCGTTCCCCCAAGTATGAGACAAAATCGCATAAGAGGGAACATCATTAGGTATAAGATTCTCGGTAAGGCTGAACTCGCTATTGGTGTGGAGTTGCAAAAGACGCATTATTGAGTGTTGATCCAAGGCTTATACGAGAGAAATTCTAGAGAGCCAGTACTTGAGGTGAACCTTTATAGGTCGAGATTCACATGATTTAGCCAGAAAATTGATACGGCGAAGATGAAGTTGGGCGTAACAGGTGTGAGAGGCGCAGTCGAGATTGATACCTTTCGAACATGTCAGGTGGGGTTCGTGGCGTAGCTGATGAGCTAATACAGGTTATCTTGTGCTTGAAGCTGGCGTGGCAAGGTGAAAATTGTTTGAAGCGCGCGTAGAGCTACTGGGACTCTCTAATGTGTCATTAGAATAGCTAGCTAGCATGTTAAGGTTAGAACTTGGAGATGGAACTGTTAGCGAGCTTCGGCGCATGCTTAGCGTATTTCACCAGAGTATTGTCAATGCCTAAGGCCACAGTAATATCTCAGCTAGAGTGTGGCCGCTGACGAAACGGCAATTGTAGCCGAGAATGTTCCCAGTTCGCAGAACTCTTATATATATTCTCACCCTATTTTAACCTGAAACGTTTGAAAAGATACTTGCCAAGAAAATGAATGAATTCCTTTTATCCTGCCTGAGATTTGAGACATAAGATCTTGTTACAGCGTGGCAAATGTATCGCGTGAATAAGGTTAGATGAAAGCAGTGCAGCCTTAATAATATTCAAATTAATCCACAATAGAAGCTCTCGACAAGAAAATTTGTATTTAGGAAATGCCAACTAATAAGCATGATACTAGAACAGGTTATTTTTATTTATGGGGTACTTTCATATGGAGGCTCAGTTCGGAAGAAAGAGTTTCTCTGCCTTTCGCGTGAAGATTGTTCAACTTTGCTCGAGGGTCAAGGATGGTATCGTTTCACTCTTGTACCTTTGATGACCTCTACCTTGAGGCTATTGAAGCACTTTTTGCTTTGAACTATCCCGCTCTGGCCTTGTGGCCTAATGCCCTTGAATAGCCAAAATACATCAACTCAATCTTATCACCACGTGACTAATGCGTGACATTTGCTCCACTGCCCTGCCTGGAGCTGGGCAATGATCTCGTCCAATCAGCAAGGCAGAGGAAGGTCAAGGCAACAGTGACGGCACAAGAACCAGGGATATCTACGAGGCATTCGCTACGATTGATTTTCTTCCCTTTACTGATGTTTCAAAATATTTGTCTATCAAGTTACTTATAGTTTCACAGTCTTGCCTACCAACAATGGACAACTCGTCCAATTCCCCAAACGGGAGTGGCAACAATCGCAACAATCGAAGGCCTTTCATGCTGGGCCGTGGTGGTCGACGAAACCCTCCTCCCACACCCTCTCATCAATCTACGGGTTCAGGATCCTCACTCGCGAACTTTCTGACTCCCATCCGTATCGCCCTTGGAATCAATCCACCACCAAGGACTTCGCAACCTGCCTCACCACCCCCAAGCGACCCACCAACATCCATTCACACCACGATTCCACCACTACATACCCGTCCCATGGCGGTGAACCCCCAATCCGCCTCGCCTCTCTATAACGGCCGCATCCCCCCTGAGATCCGCGACCAGATCTTCCAGTACGCACTCACAGAGTACACCAAATCCGACAAGGCCTCTCAGTATCCCAAGTCCACAAACTATACACGACCAGGCTACACTGGCAAACGCGCAGTCACCATCCCCCTACTTCTAACTTGCCGCAAAGTCTACCGAGAGACCTACCACTTGCCAGCAAAGAACAAGGAACACGTTTTCTGGCACAACCGCTGGCCGCCCCATCATGAACGCTACACCAATGTCACCGGTGAACAAGAGGAAGTCTACTTTGAGCGATTCACGCCCTGGCAGTTGGAACTCGTGAAAGACATACACCTCTTTACTCAGCTTTACTGGCTTGAAGATGGATCATTCTTCCGACTTACCCAGCAGGACTTCATGCAAGGTATCGAGAAGCTCAAAATCACGATCAGAAGAGGAGACTGGTGGTGGAACGAGCGCAATGCTCCTTTGGGGATTAACCCGCAAAGAGGGTACGTATCCCAAATCCTCGGATTACTCTTTCCTACAAAGATATCTCGCGAGTCGTTTGCTCGCTAAGAATGTGTTAAGAGTTGACGGCTCGTAAGACATTGCCACAACTCCAATATCTACCTTATTAGGCAATACTGACTCCGAGATCTTGACAGGAACGGAGACGCAGCCCAGATGCTTCGGGATTGGGATGCTGAAAAGCGGGGTCAGGTGATTGCGTGGAGGGAGGATGGATGGGGATGTGCGTTTGGGAATTTGAAAGGGCTGAAGGAACTTGAGATGGAGTTTGAGACTTCTGA
Source organism: Gamarada debralockiae (assembly GCA_002803225.1). Lineage (NCBI taxonomy): Eukaryota > Fungi > Ascomycota > Leotiomycetes > Helotiales > Hyphodiscaceae > Gamarada > Gamarada debralockiae. Next base: position 26,073 of record NXFV01000188.1, on the reverse strand, counting down.
GGATAAGGTTGTGGAATTAGGGAAGATTGTGGAGAAGGCTAAAACGTGGAGATTCCCGCTTAAGGATGGGAAGGTGTTGAGTACGGAGGGCTTGGAATCGAAGACGTGGAAGTGGAAGGGTCCATTGTGCTACTGGAGTGAGCGTTGTCCGTATTGTTTTGGCGGTGTGAATTGTCAGGGGAATAGGACGCAAAACACACCCTGCGTCGAGAAGAGACGACTTAGAGGGCTGGGTCTCGGGCCGGAATGCACGGTGGTGAGCTTGAGGTGGAGGGTCGCCAACGCAACAACTTGAACAAACAATCTGGGGAATGTTCTGTGGCGTCATTTGGGTTTTGTTGTCGCCTTTCTCGGGTTTCAAGAGCAATAATTTTCCCGCGTCCATCTGCGGTTTTCCCTCTCCGCGTTTTGCTTTCTGTTGGAGGGGGGTTCAGGATATCCAGGGAAAGGAAGGGGCGTTGGCGGGGTGAGCGAATCGGTCCGCATGCCGATGCAGCACAGCACAGGGGTTTGTTCAGATTCGGTGCATTAATGTGCGACTACGAATACGAAGTTCTTCGGTTTGCAATGCTTGGGAATTGGCAATTGGATTTAGTATATTTTAAAATCTAATCAATCTTGATAACAACCTTTCCAATATGCCTGTGAAAATCCCGAAGTCAGCTTTCGTTCAATATGGAAAGAAAGAGCAAGCAAGCGAGGTCTCATAAGTTATGAGTTCCGGGACATGTCTTCGGTCTAAAGATATGTTCCTTGGGGTAGAAAGTGTCCTTTGGACTCGGGAACTGGGATGAAATAGGAAGGATTGCTCCGGCAATTACTCACTTCTGATCCCACATGTATTGGTAGGCCCTAGTCAATGTCAATCGCAGTTCGCAAGACACTTCAAGAAATCACTTACTCCTTCATTTCATCAAGTGTGAAAACCTTGTCATCAACCACAGGTTTAATTTTGTTCGCCTCAATTGCGCGATTCTAGAATATCATCAGCAGCCTCGCCCTTCTTTCCTTGTCTTTGATCATTGTTGTACGTGAGGAAAACATACCATGTCCTCAAACTGAACTCGACTTCCAACAGAGATACCCCTAACAATACAACCATGCATCCAAGCTTCCAAAAATGAGGGCTGCTTATCTGCTCCACCACCCAAGAACCCAATAATTGAGATAACACCATCAATTTTGATGGCGTTTAGAGATTGCTCCATGGTCGAGGGTCCGCCGACTTCAAGAATGTGTGTAACGCCCTCTTGCTTGGGGGTTAACTGCTTAGCTTTCTCGCCCCAATTGGAGGTTTCTTTGTAGTTAATTATGTGATCTTGGTTACTAAATTAGCGCCGCATGTTTTAATTGGAAAGGGATCAAAGATGTTTCATCCTTCCCCGGATATGATGTTCACGTACCAGCACCCAAGTTCTTCAACACATCCGCCTTCTGTGCAGAACTTGTTGTGGCAATTACGGTAGCACCAGCCGCCTTCGCAAACTGCACAGCAAAAATAGACACCCCTCCCGTCCCTTGCGTAAGCACCACATCACCCGGTTGTAGAGGTTTGATGCCGTATAGAGCGTTCCATGCCGTTACTGCTGCGCAGGAGAGAGTTGAGGCTTCGAGCCAGTTGAGAGAGGGTGGCATATCTACAAGGCCAGACTCGTTGAACGTGCCATATTCACGCAGGGTCCCGTCAATTACTCCGCCGAGCGCGGTCTTCGCTGACAGGCCGTTGAGGGAGCCGCCGATGTGGCCCTGGTGGAGGTGTGTTACTACCTGATAGAGAAGTGGTTGTTAGCATTAGTTGCTCAAAGGAAATGAGAGATTGAGCGATTTCCCATGCTATAGAAGTGTGTGCCACAGGCCGTATTTTCGGGGTAATGGGGTTGGAGTTGACGTACCTTTGCCCCAGGCTGGAATCTCGTCACTTTAGGACCAACTGCAATCACTTCTCCAGCTCCATCGGATCCTGGAACTACTCCTGACCTCTGCGGGAATGGGTATTTGCCTGCAGGATGTTAGATACCTTCATTTAATTGTTTTACGAAGCTCTTACCTTGCGGGATAATCAAATCTCTATAATTCAATGAAGCAGCGTGAAACTTGACAAGGCACTCATAATCACCTGGCTGGTTGACAGGAGCGCTCTTGTTGAGCTTTAAACTATCAAAGCCATTCGTGCCTTCGATGGTCCATTGTTTGGTCGTTTTGGGAACAGAATTGGACATGATGGATCTAGAGCCTAAGGGGAACAAATTGAAGAAGACACAAGGCGCAGATTCTTCAGAGAAGGAAAGGATGTTTCTGTAGGTGAGTATGATACAACTATTTCAGTATGCCAAACACGTAGCTTCGAATTGGAGATATTACGTCATGCCATTTCATCTCACATTATATATATAATCTGGAAGATGCTGAATAATTCCATCCAAACCAAGCTGAATAATTGATAGCGAATGGTGGGGCAAGATGGTACTTTTATGCTGAATAATTCCATCTGAATAATTGATAGTGAATGGTGGGGCAAGTGGGTACTTTCCCCTCTATTTCTACCTTCCCCACTAAGTGACTTGTTACGACGTTTCTTCTGAGGCAACGGGTCATCGTATGGGGAAGTTGGCCAATTGAGATGAGAGTTGCTCACCACATATAAAGTTGGATGTCGGCAGTCGGTAGATGCTAAGCAGGTCACGGGATTTAAAGCGTTTATTGAAATTGAGGAAAGGAGGCCTCGGATAAGACGGGACGATAAAGCACATCAGCTAAAGAGTAGCATATGACGTAACAGCTTATGCTTGCGACGATGATCCAAAAATACATCGAGGGTTTGTACCGATCACGTGATTCACCTGCCACTTCGAGGCACAATCATTTTAGTTTGAATGCTCGACATATCGTGTAACCGTTCTAAGACACTATTTTCGGAAGTTCTCGCTGAACTTTGAGCCACGGTCCGTGCCGCATTGGGCTCATCTGCACCACGCCGTCGTTAGAAGTTGGGCTTTTGAGTTCAGCTTCTGACTCCATCGTGCGCAATCGGCGACACAGGATTCGGTCCCTTGAACTGCCGTCTGAATCGCCGACATATACCAAGGTCCGAGGAAGATGTCGATGGGTCGGTTAGAGTCGATATCTCACTTTTATATCGTCGTACATGCTGCAAGAACGAGGTATTAGGTAGAAATCCATAGTCCGAAAATCTAGCCGAGTTCCAGCGCAGACATTTCGACTTCGGCTTCCCGTTTTTTAATCGGCCGAGGTGAAAAATAATCCAATGCCCTTCCGCCGGTAGCCCGAAGATTTCCACCATCCATCATTTCTTTCGATCTGGACACGAGTTTGAGAACAAGTTGGCGTTCCAACAATAGGTACTGTTATATTGGCAGCTGCTATTATTGAATCCGTTGTTTGACGTTGATCGCTGGAGACGAGGCTCCCTCAAATGGTCGTGAGGGAATGGCGGTCCGGCAGCGCGCTTGCTTCTCCACGATTATTATTGAAACTATGGAGAAGATGGGAAAGCCTTCCGCTTTCTATACATATGGGGTCGTAGGGAATATCAATGTCAAGGGGCTAGTCTCTAAGCTTCGTTCACAGCGATTGGGCGACTTAAATCGACGATATGCAAGCTTTAAATTCCAAGAACACTTGTATCAGATTGATCTCTGCCCAGCCTCGTACTATATGTCACGGGGTATAATGATAGTCATCGATTTTGGATGAAGCTTGAAGCGAGGCCGGCTCTCATCATACCACGGGCCATATTGCGGTATCAACGATGGTAGGCCGTGACCATTTAGAGGCAACCGAGCTCTGCATGAGGGCGGAGATCGAGACGAAATGCCTACAGCCCTGCTCTTACCAAAAAGATTGCCATCCACCTGACAGATGACATCGTCGATCAATGTTATCATCGTGGCTCGCCATGCTCACGCTTGACGCAACAGCCAGTGGAAGAATTTCCTTCCCTCGTCCGTTTCACTGCTTTCTTTTTGATGGTATTGCCATGCTTCGATCTGATCTTTCTTGGTTCCTGGCAAGGGCTTGACTCCACATTTTCCACCTGCACCTGCATGTGGCAATTCTCTTAAGAGAATTTCAACTATTGCAGCGGAGTGAATGCGGAGGTTCTGGAGACTATGGATCCGGGGTAACACCTTTCGCTCCTACATTTCGCGTACCAATTATGAACCTGAAAGTAGTTATTTTGACCACGTCTGGTGCCTCACAAGGTAGAACCGCTCAAATCTGGAGAGCCCCTCCACCCTGTCTCATTTTGGGACCGAAATTCATTATGACAGGGGTTAGGATTGGGGCGCGATGACAAGAGAACTCGCCAGATGCAGCACATGCGAACTCGAGAGGATCTTCGGACCGTTTGGAAATTTTTGTGGCGCACCAGGAACACCTTTCTCGCACCAGGACCCCTTCTGTACGTGCAATGGCCAACATGTGAGTAGGAACGGTAGCTCCTTCATACTAAATGAACAATCGTATCGCGACATGCGGATTATTTGAGGTTCGATGATGGGAGGGTCTTATTTATGCTTGAAAATTCTACAACGGGCGGAGTAGCAAGCTTCTAGAAGGAAAAGCCCCGCCCACGATTGATGCTATTGGAGCGATAATTTGTTTAGCTGAACGACATAAGCGTGGACGTCGTGGACGGCGCTGAACTTGATTAAGGTACAACGTTGCTTCTACGGACGGGGCTTGGATTGGCTTGGATAGGCTGGTCTGAGAGACAGGTCTAGTTCTAGCGTGCCATCTCAAGTTTGGGTTGGTCAAGGATCCTCTTGCGCAACATCACATAGACAACTTCCTAGAAGCGCATAGCTTAATCTTCTTCCTCCCCGGCAGCGGAAAGCAGGAATACGGCGAGACTCCCCCCACCAGCCATGATCTCACCAAATGATTGGCCCCGGCCAACAGGAAAGGCTTCTAAGACAAGGGAAGACGTGGGAAATGACAAGGCAGGTCGAATATTCTGAGAGGAGCAGGAGGAGGAGCAAAACTACGCTATGGATGGAGCGATTATTGGAGAATGGCCGAAATAAGAGCTGCACCCTTGAAAGCACTTGACATATTCGGAAAAAGTGTGGCCGAGTAAAAACCTCGGAGCTGATGCCACCGCGGAGAGTGGCCTCGAAGGCTCAAAACCCACCAGCGATTGAGCATCAGCACTTTGTCACGTCCCATCCACTTGCCCAGGACGAACTAAAGTCGGTGACGATCCCTGTATCTCCACAGCCGAGAGCAATAACCTTCAGGACTTCCCTCTTTTTTTTCTCCAGCTAACCCCGCCATTATAATTGATTGCCTTGTCAATTTGTGGCGTTGCTGTTGGTTCAATACACCTCAACCTCTCCACACTCCCTCATACAAAGGGTCCTGCTGATGATCCAGGAGCACATCCCAGACCGCATCCAGCAGGTATAGATGCTCCGCTGCATCTCTTCTTGAGAACCATCCGCCAGCTTACTTCTCCACACTCATACTTCACCAAAGTCTGATTGAAGCCTTGTTCAACCCTCTCCAGGAGCTGATTTTTACAAGACTTTCAAGATGCTTTCGAACCCTCTCCATCGTTTTTCGGCATACAATGCTTTGCCTTCGAGCAATATGCTTTCCAACGGGCACGTCCCGTCGAATCACATTCACTCGGGTCTAGATACCCTTGCACACGGATCGCAATACGCGCTCCAACAACTTCACCAACATGTGGACGTTCACCAAAATTCCCAAGTCCACAGAGGTCACAACTCTAAACATCGACAACACCCGTACAATGGAGCTGGGGCAATGGGTGCGAACGGGCGAACTACAAATGGGAACGGCGCGTCTGGTCCAATTCGGCGGCGGATTAGCAGAGCTTGCGATCAATGCAACCAACTCCGGACAAAATGCGATGGTCAAAGCCCTTGCGCTCACTGCGTTGGTAAGTTTTCGATGCAGCATGGTGGAGCAATACTGATGGGGATTAGAATTCGGTTTGGGATGCGAGTACATAAGAGAACGAAAGAAGCGAGGAAAGGCCTCGCGAAAGGATCTTGCACAGCAAGCAGCAGCAGCGGCGGCTGCTAATGGACAAAAGTCACCTACGGGTCAATCGTCAGAGGAACGATCACCGACAGAATCGCGGAATGAGAACGGGTCGTCGACCACTTCTCTTGCAAACGACAACATCGAATTCCAACGACCCCAAGCGTCCAGATCTCTGAGTCTGAATACAACAGGACTCGATGGCAAAAGTTCTACGAGGGAGCAATTGAAAGGACGACTGAGGGCTGGAAGTCTGGAGAGCCTTACGGAAATTTCGAATGGCCATCAGCCTCACATGGCAAGTCGTCCAGAATCCGATCAAATCGGAAGCCCTGCGTCCCTGAACTTGAACGGCTATTCAAGTATGCATGGATACAGGCCCGCTCTGAATACCCACATGATGAACGGCAATGGTCATTCGAACTTCAGTGCCGCGCAGGGGAATTTACCCGGCTATACCGACTTACCGTACGCCATCCAGGCCCAAAGTCCTACCCAATATCCGGGTAATACCCCAGGTCCCTTTCGTTTAGGCGACAGTCCTCTACCCGGATTCCCCATGGGGTCTGATGCCGCCTCCCCCGGTGGGTGGATGTCCTTGGGTTCACCATCTAATCAATACCAGCAACACGTGACACACCACAACTTCCCTTCAAACCTCCGCTATCCCGTGTTGGAGCCTCTCATCCCCCACCTTGGCAACATTATCCCGGTCTCACTAGCCTGTGATTTACTCGACTTGTACTTTGCAAGCTCCTCGTCGGCGTTGATGCACCCGACCTCACCGTATGTCCTCGGATACGTCTTCCGGAAGCATTCTATCCTTCACCCAACCAAACCTCGACAATGTACACCTGCGTTATTAGCAAGCATGCTATGGGTTGTAGCCCAGACAAGCGATGCTGCCTTCTTGACTGCACCACCCTCGTCCAGAGGACGCATCTGTCAAAGACTTCTCGAATTAACCGTTGGTTTACTCAAACCTCTCATTCACGGTCCTTCCGGCAGCGAGACTTCACCCAACTTTTCTAACACTGTCATCAATGGTGTTGCATTGGGTGGACTTGGTGTAGCGATGCCAGGATCCGTGGCCTCGGACGGACTGAACGGAGAAACCGGTGGAGCTTTCGGTGCCGCTGGTACCCTCGATGATGTGGTGACCTACATCCACCTTGCCACTGTTGTCTCGGCCAGCGAGTACAAGGGTGCAAGTTTACGATGGTGGAACGCAGCCTGGTCCCTAGCACGGGAGCTCAAACTAGGACGCGAGCTTCCACACAATCCCCAGACCATGGCCTCACAGCAATCCGCCGAAGTTGTCAACGATGTTGACGCTGATGGAGAAGCCGACGATGATGTCCCAAATCAATCAGGGCTGATCACGGAGGAAGAACGGGAGGAACGAAGACGGATATGGTGGCTGGTTTATACCGTGGATCGTCATCTAGCTCTTTGCTATAACAGACCACTCTTTCTGTTAGACATCGAGTGTGATGGCCTTCTCCAGCCAATGGACGACACGTTGTGGCAGGCTGGAGAATTCTACACTGGTGATTCAAGCATTCATATTACTTCCCCGAGTGGTACACCACGGATTAGAAGGAGAGGACCTAACTTTGAGTGTACCGGACATAGTATATTCGGATATTTCTTACCCCTCATGGTAAGCAAATTACTCCTGAATCCTACTTTGAAACAGAGGTATTCTGAGTAGAATACCATCTCGGACCTCCCGAAAACTCTCTCCGCTCTGTCGTTCTTCCCTTACCAAGCATATACTGACCCTGAGCGCAGACGATTTTGGGAGAGATAGTCGATCTCTACCACGCCAAGAACCACCCCCGATTCGGCATCGGCTTCAGGTCTGCCCAAGAATGGGATGATCATGCCAGCGAAATCGCCCGCCAACTCGAAGCGTACGGTCAAAGTCTCAAGGACTTCGAAGCACGACATCTCAGCATTCCGCCAGTCGAAGACCAAGATCAAAGTATGGAAGGTGTTTCAGCTCAGTCGAACACACTCGAACACAACGAAACCAGCACTCCTTCTGTCCACTCAGTTCACACAGCTTCTTCAAATCACATCTCTGAAGCAGACATTCAAACACGCATTGTTGTCGCTTATGGAACACATGTAATGCACGTCTTACACATTCTTCTCACAGGAAAATGGGATCCAATCTCGCTTCTTGACGACAACGACCTTTGGATTTCATCTCAAAGCTTCATCAACGCAACAGGTCACGCGGTTAGCGCCGCTGAAGCTATAAATCACATCCTTGAGTACGATCCAGGGTTGGAATTTATGCCGTTCTTTTTCGGTAAGTTAGTATTCGGCGTCATTTATTCCTTTCTACTCCCAGATTCTACTCCTAAACGGATGTACTTTGAGTATAATGTTGTCTCGTAACTCTCGACAGTTTTCGCGGCTCGGTCCTTGTTGCCTTATCAAGCATATGCTGACTCCGAGATTTGCAGGCGTGTATCTACTGCAAGGAAGCTTCCTGTTGTTACTTATTGCAGACAAGCTCCAAGTCGAGGCGTCTCCGAGCGTCGTGAGGGCTTGCGAGACGATAGTGCGTGCACATGAGGCGTGTGTGGTGACGCTGAACACTGAGTATCAGGTATGTTACCCTTAATTAGCCATTTTAGCAATCTAACACGTTTTCAGAGGAACTTCCGCAAAGTCATGCGCTCAGCACTAGCTCAAGTCCGAGGTCGAGTACCAGAAGATTTCGGCGAGCAACAGCTGAAGCGAAGGGAAGTGCTTGCATTGTATCGATGGACGGGTGACGGGACTGGACTAGCTCTTTAACTTTGATCTTGTTACTGGCGCAGGTGGGTTTGGGACCGGAGGCTGGATTGGGATGGTTCTTGGACTGGACTCCAAGATCACGATTTGGATGACCATGGGCACGGGAGTTGGGGACCGATTTGGTGTTGGTGGGCGATTGAGTAAATCACGTGGTTCATATCGACTGTACATAGCTTTCTTGACTGCCTTGTGGAGCGTTTGTCACGGATTGGATCTAGTACAAGTACATATGACGGACGGAATCTTGCTTTATTGATGTCTAAAGTCTAAATAAAAAAGAGTTCATGGGATCTGCTGTTTACCCTCTCAGCTCATATGCTCATCTCCTCTGAATGATAATCGTTCTGAAATACTAACACTGCGTTCTGCATTTCTCTCAAATCCATATCATCCACTCCCATTCACAATCTCTCCGTCGCCCGCAACGCCTTTCCCACCCTCGACAAATGCCTTCATATCCCTGGCATAATCTCCAAACCTATCAACTAGCTGTCCACCAACCGTAGCCTTAACCACACTTCCCAATAATCCCCCAAACGTCTCCCAACAACAATAGTCCGTTCCACCATCATGATTCTCCACAAACTCCATCACCCGTTCCGAATGCAGCTGTAGATGATCGGGGAGTTAGTAACCGCTCATTCTTTTTGGATGATTCTAGCTTTTAAGCATCTGCTGCGAAGACATGATCCAGGGACCACAGCTCTGAAAAGATAGCTTTCTGAATCGCTCATTCTGCTTGAACGATTTCGCTCATGAACAGTCCGGACAAGGCAACCCGAATAACTCACCTGCCAATGGCTGAATCCCGTGCTCTTCCACGCAATCCTATACCCCTCCCTCCCGTCCTCATCACCCAGTCGCTCCAACTTCGTAACAACAATCCCCTGGTCCCTACTCTTCTTCTTTCCCTCCACCAACCCATCACCATTCATATACACATCAATAACCGCAATCGTACCAACCTCTAGCCATCCCTCCTTGCCGGTTTCTAATGCCTTATCGCCGTTGTTTGGTGCTGAAGACGGACTTGATTTGGGATCAATGACGCAGCGTGGACAGAAAGAGTTCCATTTGTACCATTCATTGGTGTTGCGGATGGTTTGGAGGACGACCGATGGCGGAGCGGCGACGTATGACTTTGCGAGAACGGTAAACGTACCGCCGGGTCCGTGAGTTGGTACTGCGATGGGAGGGGTGAGGGAAGCTACTACGGGCTCGCGGCGCGTGACCGGCTGGCTGGTTTGTGGGTAGGTTGGCATTTTTGATGTGAGGCCGTGGTGACGTGGTGGATTGGATGACTGAGTTGAGAATTTGCTATTTGAGAAGAAGTTGACTGTTTTGATATGAGGAATTGAAGAATTGGAAAGTGACTAAATTTGGAGAGGTTTAACGGGAAAACGAGGACTGAACGAGTGAATGGTTGTGTGGTTAGAGTTTGAGGATGTGTTACAGAAAATGGGAGGTCACGAAGTCTACACGTGATACGAATTTGGAATTCCAGGTTCTTTCCAGATCGAGCCGACTACTAATGCAAAATTTGTCACTGCCTTGCGGACATTGGAAGATATGGAAGTGATGACATTGATCATTCAATTGAGATGAGCGTTCCACCTGGGTGGATTAAATTCAAGCACCCGGTTACATAGTTCCAGACTCCTGTCTATCAAGCCTCCTGCTTATACGATAAATAACCAACTCAATCAATACACATGTTCCGTAAGTTCTTAGTCATTTCCCATTACTGATCATCCCTCGTTCCCTAATCTCTCAAAGACTTTGAAAGATTAAGTATAGGTATTCCAATCATCATCGCCATACCCATCAGTACCCAGATTATCACCAATTGGAGGTATGTAGAAACCCGATCCCATTCCTGCCATTGCATTCATATCACCCGCGCCTGAGCTCACATTACTATTTCCACTCACTCCTGGGTTCCCACTATTCATATCCCCACTCATCCAATTATCGAAACCCATCGCCAAACTGGCTTGATCTCTTAGCCACCAATCCTGACTTTCAACCAGAGCATCCACGCCTCCAAACAGAGTAGTCGGACTGACTTGCCTTGTGGAAGTCGGTTCGGACGTGACAACGGAGTCTGCACGTGGAAGGTCGTTGGCTGGGGTGAAGGTGGATCTTGAGGTCGCCGCTGAAGTGTTGTATCGAGTATAAGGAATAGAAGAAATCAAGGGTTCGTTGGGAATGCTCGTTGATCCGATACCGGAAGATGGATCTCGTTTCAAGTTTTGAACTGGACTGGTAGATTGTTGAATCTGTGATTGGGGGGGTTGTCTTGGAGCTATGTTCATTTGTCCATTCTGGGTAGTAGATTGAGAGTCTGGGAGGTAACTGTACAGACTCTGCTTGAGCTGGTTTTGACGTTGAGTATTTTGCTGCGCCTGGGGAGATGCGCGAGGAGGCGAAGTAGCTGCTGAAGGCGGAGTAGCAACTACCAACTCTGCTTTGGGAGATGGGACATCGGCCGTGCTGAATGTGCCATATTTCGCGTCGGTTCGAGCAAACACTACGGAGGCCTCATCGGGTAGCTCGACCTTCCACTTCCTGGCCAATACACTGAGGATACTCAAAGTTCGTCGTGCGCATAGCCAGTCTTCAGCAATTTCCTCGAGATGTTTGACTCCGTGAATGATATCTCGCTTTGCGGTCTTCTCGGGAAGGCTGAGGAGATGGATTGTGCATGCTGAGTGGACGATGTAAACTGCGATATTGCAGATTTGGCGTAGACCGTATGTTCGTTTGTAGAGGCGCATGAGTTTGGATACTGAGCCGGCAGCTTGAGTGCATAGTTTTCGAGGTGAAACATGAGAGGGCAGAGGGGAGGTGGTTGGGTTGTATTTCAGGAAAGGGCGGAAGAGGTGAATGTACAGTAGGTGGAAGAACATGCTATTATACAGTCAGAAGTGCAGTGTCAACGCGAATCATAATTGTACGTACTGCATAAGAAGGACATTGGGCAACTGTCCTTCTTTCGCCTCCAGCTCCTTCGGAAGTTCTCTTCGCCATGCTTCTAATCGTGTCTGCAACTCACTGAGCTTCTTCAATTCCTGAGATCTCCCGACGGATCTTTCTAGATGCTGAGGGTGATAAAAAAAGATCAATAAGTCACTGCTGATCTCGCAAAGACTTGAGATTTGCAAAGCCACTGTTCTCGTTCTTGACGGTTGCGAATGCATCTGGCCGATTCCGTTGTCCGTATAAGGCGACCATATATCAGCATCTTCATCAGGAAACACATCATACTTCGGGACCGTGATATTCGAAACCGGCAGTTGAGGTAATCGTCCAAGATAGTTAGACCAGCACTTGTCGAACAGGAAGCAGCCCCAGAACGTGATTCTTCGTACATCAATTTCCTGCTCGTCCATTTTCTCCTTGTTGTTTGTCATGCCGCCAGAATCGAGATTCAGACCCATATCCTGTGCCATCCGGAAACTCATACCACTGTAAACCCAACCTTTTGCTTCTCGACCACATCCAGCTTCTCGAACGGACATCAGACACAGGGCTTGTATTGTGGTCAATCTCGGCTTTTCGTACTCGTCATTTTCAACGATTAACCTCTTTGCTTCCGCGAAGAACGCATCTCCTTTTGTCGTCGGATCGTTAGGGTCTGCACAACCAGCTGGGGAATTTGTGAAGTGGCACCCCAACGCCAACATCGCATTTACCAGTAGTGAGGAGCAGTAGATAGTCCGTTTCGGAGTTCCAGGTGGTTTGCCTAGCAAGAAGTCTCGGTAGAAGAAACTTTTCGATAAAGTCGTGAAGTAAGGATAATGCCATGTAAAGTACATGTTGATCAAATGTACAATGACCTCCGTATCCCTTGTGACCGTCGTCCAACTCGTGAGAGGATCTTCTTGCTGCTGGTATGCATCTGATCCAACAGCTCCATCGCTTTCGTCCGTTGGGTCCAAATATATCAGATTCGATGTTCCACCAAGGAATCGCACTGAACCATTCTCGAGCCTCAATTCTCCCATCTTTCCTGATAATTCGGTCTCGAAGGTCGGGAGGTTCGTCGATGTATATGCAGTATCATCGCAATCATCCTCTTCGTCCTCCATCCCCTGTTCTTGTCGAAGGATACTGTCTGCCACATCATCCAAACTCTCACATGTTCGGATCTGCCGTACCAGGTTTGGCACATCATCCTCCGCCGCGTTCAATATCGCCTGTACCAACGTCTGTAGAGTCGAATTCCGCGTCTTCAAACTATCAATCTTCTCCTTGTATACGCCCTTCCGTCGATGGTCACTGTTGGGATCGTAAACGCATTCTGCCATTACATCTGTCAGCCGTGTCACTATTTACTCTGGTCGCCAGAACTCACCAGTACCATATACACTCGAGCAGGCAGCGCAGCTCGGCGTATTGCCATCGCACTTCGACTTCCTTCTCCTACACGCAATACAAGCGGTACTGACACACCGTCTTTTGATTGCTGCTGCATCCCGACTACTCCTCGACTTCTTCTTTGTGGGTGGTGCCCCGCCTTCCAGCGCATTCCCATTGTTCATATCAATTCCACCATCCCCGCTTTGCATCAACATCTGGTCCACATCTCGAGTCTCGGCCATAAGGTGGGGAAGAGTCAATAACTACCAAGTCCAAGGAACGCGTAGGTATCTTGTTTTGCGACAGAGGATCGCTCCTCGAGTCCGTGTAACCCCGCCTCAGATCCGTGGCTGCAGAGATTGGGTGCGTTATCAGACAACCGATTGTCCACTGATATTGATCGTTCAGATCTTTTCGTCGCACAAATTTCCAGGTGCGTGTTCTCAGTCCTCCAGGCAAAATTTCGGCACGTACATTAAGAAAAGATGCAAAATCTGAATCTCTCTGGAGTGATTCCCGATACGTCAGGTCTGGAGCGTGCTGACAAAATGGGGAGGGGGGCCAACACAACAGAGGCTGTTGGGTGAGCGATATATCGCAGTCACACAAAGAGTCACAAGCAAATATATGTCTATAAAAGCCCGCGCAGCGGGTTCATTAGTGGTGAGAGGAGTGACGAGGCCAAGCGAATCGATAAGGAAGTCCTTATTTCTTGGCTGCTTTTTCAATTTGTGTGAGTTGATTGGAGAGTTGGTACTGCGCTTACCTGTTGAAAAGATGTGCTTTGGTGTCGACTGCCTTGAAGTTCTAGGCTGTCCGCTATTTTAACGTACCCTGAGTGGCCGTTAGATACAAGTACTTAGGGCGCGGTCAACATATTTCAAATCCCCATTTCTTTACTGTTGTTTGGAGTCAAATTTTCTGGTTTTATCTCATCATTTGAATGATTTTGAGCATTATTCGGTCCTTATCTAAGTGCAGTCCAAATGGGGATGCTTTTGCTTTTAGGACCGAGACTTGACTGATTGGTCGTGGCGGACGGCGCTTTGTGATGGCGGAGCGGACAGTCATTGGGATGAAGGTTGTGAAGATTGTGCAATGCAAAAGAACTTGAGAATGTCTCAGGAACTGACCTGATAGCTTGCCGGTATATATTGGATAGTTCGAGTGGGCTAAAGCTTCAAGGAAAGATATCTACCTTTTCGATCACGGAATTTCTTCAAGTGATGGCGGATAAGGTGGCTGACTTGAAAAACAATGTGGAACATTATTTCTATGTCTGGACTCCTCTATCCATCTCTCATCTACCTCCAAAAATGACAAATAGGGGTATACTGGACATACAACATCGAGGTCTCCCCCCCCCACGGAACGCCATTCTAAGCCCCACAGAACCCAAAACGCTCGACCAAATGCAAATACCTACCGCCAATACAAAATTCATCATCACTCATTACCCAGCAGCAAAGGTACTCTTCTTTCTCAACTTCTCGCCAAATTTCCATAACAAGATCGGTGCTGGCCATCCCAACCCTATAGCGATGAACGCCAGCAAACTATTGCCCCAACCGTAATGAAGTGCATTATACATGTATGGTGCAAAGAGCGGGAATCCAAAGCCCGCCAAACTTCTCAAGACGGTGGCGGCACCGACAGCACTAGCAGCATATCTGGTGTACGAATCGACAATGTATGTCTGGATACATTGGAAACCAATAATCACTCCGGCGGAGAAGATCGCAGCTCCGATGTTAGGGAGGATCCAATGCGTATGAGCTTGCGCTGACCATCCATACCAAAACAACCCTACTGGAACGAGCAGAGCTCCAGGTATCATGAGTGGGACACGGAATTCTGGCTTCCCTACTCCATTGTTACGTTTCTTGAGTGCTCGGTAGATCCTATCTTGGCAGGGAGCGCAGATTTGAGTGCCGACGAAGAATCCGACTCCCAGCGAGATGTAGTTGAGACCGCCAATGCCAATAGATTCGTGGTAATTGTTCTCCCACAGTGTGGGGAAGGTGGACAGTACGAGATACATGAGCCCATAGAGATAGGCCATGTAGATAGCCAAGACTTGCACAATGACTTGGGTACCGAGGAGCCTGAAGGGCCGGATGAGTGAGATTCGTAGAGCGGCTGCGACGGTGCGATTTGGGTTATCCCACTCGGTGTGGAGAGCCTCGTTTCCGGTTTCTTTGATGAGCTTCTTCTTCTTGCGGTGGAGGAGCACAGGTGGGTAGGTTTCTTGAAGGAAGAACAATCCGAAGAATTGAATAAGTCCATCTGCGATAGTCGTTGCATAAAACACCCATCTCCATGTCGTGTTCTCAGTGATAAAACCTCCAGCGATTGGCCCGACGGCCGGTCCAAGCAGTGGGGCGAGACTATATATACTGATGGCTCTACCACGTTCTTCGGCTGTGAAAAGGTCACTCAACACGCCTCCACCTAGAGCCAACGGAGCGGAACCTCCCAGTCCAGAGAGGAAACGGAAGATGATCATTTGAGTTTTTGTTTGAGCCAGACCACATCCAAGGTTGAAGAAGAGATACATCAGATTGCTAGTCTGCAAGACGATAACTCTCCCGTACATCTCTGACAAGGGTCCCAAAAAGAGCGGTCCAATAGCATATGCCAGGACGAAAATAGAAAGTGTCAAGGACGACACTACCTCATTGGTGATGCCGAATTCCCTAGAGATTGCGGTCAAAGCTGGGGCAACCATTGATGAGGAAACTGGGGAGATGAAAGTGAAAGATGACACTAGCAATCTCATGTTAGCTTAGGTGAAGGAAAACAGGTCAAAGGATCGCGTACCAACCACAGTAGCCGCCCACTTCCTTCTAGTGGTCCAGTTCTTAGGATTTTCGGGGTCATCAGGACCGTCCCAGCTAACTAAATTCGGATCTCTTGCGCTTCTTCCACTCCTCGTTGTCCTCGACTTCTCCAACTTTGGCCCGGCTTCCACATCTCTTTGATCTTCAATCCCATCTCTTACTTCTGGCACAATATCGCCACTCGACTCTGGCTCAATATCTCCTGTATCCTGTGCGTCCTTCTCCGTGAGATCGGTATCGTCGTCTGAAGTCTCATCATCGAACACTTCTTCGTTTCGCTGCTCTCCATTGTAGTGATGGCCGTGATATAGAGGGTGGTCGTCAAGGTGTCTCCCCGAGATCAATCGGCTTAGGCCTGGGGTTGGAGATGAGCCTCGTGAGCCAGATCTTCGAGACGCTGCTCCGGAAGTGTTCCTTCTCGATGGCCTTGGCTTTTCGTCTGCGTCTGCCATTTCTTCCTACTGTACTCGTAGCAATCGACTTCAAGTACAAGAGCGCTTTGGGGGAAGTTCTCTGTGCCAGATGCCGCGTCAAGAGCACTAGTAAACTTGACGTCTCGTTTGACAGAAGCAATATATTTCTTGAGGGAAGAGATCTGAGGTATATATGAAAGACGGACGTGAAATACGAAAAGATCTAGACGGAAATTAACAGTCCCTGTTACCGAAGAGACTTGTAAGGGAGGGAGAGCTAAGAAGGCGAAGCAATGGAGATATGTACAGGATTTAAGAAAAATAAAGTACCGATGCCGCTCTCTTCCTCGTTTTGGACTGGCTGGCCACTCATAATGCTTGGTTTGATCGGCATCGGTGTCTAAGGCCAAAGACAGGGAAGAGTTTAAATGCAAGCTATGTCGTATAACGTGCTGCTACAGTAGGTTAGAGAGGGGCGGGTATAACGGCATCTTCGAGAAGAATCGCCTCGGCCAACTTTTTGGCCTGAAAGCTGAGGTCATTGGTCACGAGACCTGGAGAATGCTTAATTCCGCCCGATTTTATGCTACGGCGGTAGAGTTCCGAAGCTTCTTATGTCGTCGGTACATTTGTCAGAGCGTCGGGCAATGATGCCGATTGTAAAAAGAGCAAATAGTGCCAGATCGATACATTATTGAGAGATCAAGTGACTGAAGAGTCAGCAAATCGCATTCATTAAGACATAGCCCGAGAGTCCCTTCTCATACTCAGTCTTGTTGAAGTCTGAGCACAGATTTGCTTTCTGATTCTTGTCATTAAGTATTGCCTGGTTACATCATGAGAGTTGACTCTGTACACCTCAACATCCGCTTCCTGTTAAGCCAGTTACACCGCCGGGAGCGATGTATGAACAAGTTCCTTGAGCAGAAGTCTCCGTCCCATTGGGAGCATCAGCAAGGCTGATATTTTGGAAAGCAATGTTGAAACACGGGTGAACGTTTGAGCAACTGACGGAGGCAGTCCTGTTCCCTTTCCCGCCCTGCGTGTATCCCGTGAAATTCACGAAAGCAATGTTCGATATCTCCATCAATGAGGTGCCAGGGTAGGTACCATTGTCACCGCTGTCTTCTGAGATAGCCGCGCCAATTGTTGCGCCTTCAATGTAGAAGTTCTCGAAACGAATGTTTTGGACAACGCCCCTAAATACCGTCAGCGTGAGCCAACATAAAAGAAGCACCGTAGTGAAGGAAGACTTACCAGCCACCACCCCGTGGAAGGTAATCGCTTTCATATGAGCTTTGCGGTACCAAAGCCCCCACCCACGTCTTTATGTACGCACCATCCTCCAAGTCATTGTTATGAGTGAGAATATTGGCGTCCTTCACGAGGACATTAATAACACTGGAATCCTCCAGATACTGGCCCAGGCTTCCAATTGCAATACCATTGCCTCCGTGACAAGTTATCTGTCCTCAGATTAGCAAAGCCCTCTAAAATTGGCGACACATCTTACATTCTGGGCATAGATATTGTATGACCTTGGCTTAATAGCTATGCAGTCATCACCTCCCTGATATACCATGTTGGTCAGTTTGATGTTGTAGGCATCCATTGTGTCGAATCCATCGGTATTTTGTACCCAGTTCGTTCCGAAGGGAGCGTTGACCGCTGTAGCGTTGCAGAGGATGTCATCGAACCACATGTTGGTGCCGTTCATGATATTCAGGGACCAGAGCGGCGGATCCTTGACAAAGACTGGAAGATCGATCAGCCATTCATTCCATATTCAATTAGCTTCGATGACTTACATTGCTCGACAAATACATCACTAACGTTCCAGAAAACAAAAGGCATCGGTCGTCCCGGTTGGGTGATTTTCTGCTCAACATTGTACCAAGCGTTTCCTTGGCCGTTAATGCCTCCAGTTCCATACCCATTAATGTAGATTCGTTCTCCCGAGAATATAATTCCTGCATGATGGTTTTGGAAGGCGATTGGGTAGGAATTGTTGCGCCAATAATTGAGGTCATCAGACATCTGCGAAGAACGCTCAGCTGTTGTCTCTCTATGAACAATTCAAATATATTTACCGTCCAAACACCTTTCCAGTCTACTGTGACATCGTACAAGACAGGATTCAACTTTGTAGCAATCGTGTAGTTCTGACCCGCGGGAAAGACGACTGTTCCACCGTTGTTGCATTCTTCAAAAGCTTTCAGAATTTGTGGTGTATCATCTCTGCTATGTCCAAGTGCATAGACCGTGCAAGTCTGTCCATTATGGGCTGGGGTCGAAGGTGGCGGGCCCCACGGGGAAAACGGAGATGCAGATGTGAGGCTGATGGAAGCCGCAAGTGCTGTGAAGGATAGGGTGGATCTCATTTTCGTCTGATAGTCCCCGCTACTGAAATTGGAAAGAAATCAAGCCTGTTGAGGTGATTTTGCTGTGACTTTCAGGCTTGAGACTGTACTTGGGAGTTTAGGTTGATTGACAAGGCATTGAACGAAAGGAGGCCGAGATTTGCAATGAAGCATTCAATTGAGGTTGATGGGAAACAAGAACAGACAACGAAGGACATACATAACCAGTAATATTCCAGGCCCCAGAATAAATCTTCTCTTCTCCGTGCTCCAGCTTGAAGCTTGAGGAGCAGATGACGGAAGGCTGCAGTACCTGGATCTTCAGCTCTGTGACTGGTTGCAATGCACATTGGAAACCCACTTGTCGTCATCCAGAAGCTCTCATTGGAGGCAAAACTCGAAACTCATCAGGAACGAGGGCCTTCAATATTTTTTGCTTCCCCAGTTTGTGGAGGAGGGGTATGGTCGATCATATTTTGAGATTTTAGCCGCGTATGCATAAATCTCCTCCTCCTCGGCGCATGCTAACCCGGACCCGATTCTTGCAGGAGTGAAGGTTGAAGTCGGGATGAACTTGGACGACAAAGTATTCTGTATAAACATCCAAATGACATGTCTATTTTTGAGCCAAGATGTTCAGACGAAAAGGCCGCGCCAAGGGTGTAGGCATCGATCACGTGGTATCGAAGTGGGGTCACCCCACTTCGATGATTCGAGCGATGGGCAAGGCTGGCCGAGACAAGGCTTCATCTGAGCATCCGCATCGACGTTTACACAACATCTAGAAGATCTTAAAATCAGCACAACACCAAACTTGCGAACAACCTTTTTCAAATCAATTGACACCTTCATTCACAATAGCTTTCAAAGCCGGCAATCATCTTTTCCACATCGCTCGCACGATGTCCAATTCCTCCAAAACTCCAGCCAGCGTTGGCATCGCGCCCTGGCGGCCTCTCTTCCTCACCCACCTGTCCAAAATGGACTCGCCCGAATTCGTCCTCTCCTCTCTCCATCCATCAGATGACCCCAATTCTCCAACTCCTTACGTACCTCGGGCTCGTTATTGCATCTACAGAGGCATGTGGGCAGAGCTGCCAGAGAACAAACACAATGAAGCTCCAAAGAACGATCGAGTTTATGAAAGCGATCTGCCGACTTTCACAACAGATGTGAGGATGTCGAAGATTCCGGAGATATTTGCTAGCTCTCAGGGCCATGGAGAGGTTGCTCAGAGTCAGGGAAGTGGTGGAGGTGGTCCTATCGAGGCTGTCTTCTGGGCAAAAGATGTCATGACCCAGTGGAGATTCAGAGGAGAGGCGTACATTGTCGGCCCGGACATTGAGAGTGAAGGAAGTGGTTCAAGCGGAACGAGAGTCGTGAAGCAAAAGATCGGAGAGAGAATGAGAGTTGTTAAGGAAGAAGGAAAGCAAGACTGGAGTTGGGACAAGGAAATCACGGCTCATTTTGGCAACCTGAGTCCCGGCATGAGGGGGAGCTTCAAGAATCCCGTACCGGGAAGTCCAGTGTCGATTCCACCGGCCGATGAGGCATTGGCACTTGGCCAACAGGTCACCGATCTGAACGACGAGGTTGCGAGGAGGAACTTCCGAGTCTGCATCATCAAGCCGGATGAAGTCGAGCAGGTTGACTTGAGTGTACCCGACAAGGCCCGGAGATGGAAGTACACATACGTCGGTCCGAATGGCGGGCACACTGGACAGCGGGGAGATGATATCGGTGAATGGAAGAAAGAAGAACTATGGCCGTAAACCTGCTTTTTCAGATGTGTGTCTCAAAGGTACTCAACTAGACGGAAGAAATTGAAACGGTCCAATAATTGCCCAATCGCCGCTGCTCCCGACACACCCCGATCTGCCGAAAATAAAATGCTCCACTGTCCCAACACGCGCGAACCAATGAACGATCCAAAATCGGCTAATTTTCTTAAAGCGGTCAATTTATCCTCAGAATTGCAGGCCCATATCTCTCAATCCTTGGTGCAGGCCCGAGCACTGTTTGTGGTGTTTCTGCAAGCTGCAGGAAGCAGGTTTCTGGACAGGGGATAAGTCTCATCTCGCAATTTCCTCCCCATGTCAATCGTTTAAGAAGGGTGAAAATACCACCAAAAATGCCACGAGGCATACAGTAGCGTCTGGTCAACTTCTCGAAACTTCCAGAGCGTAATTTCATCTCGGAGCTCTAACAGCGGATCTGGAAATGAAGTTCCCCGTGGGCCGTTGTGGCGCTTACGGAGCCCTACGCATTACAGTACCACATAATGTGACTATTCCGGCACTTAAAAGTATATATCCCACTACTGCAGGTCATAACAAATGCCTTTTAAGGGCAATTTCGCGAGATCGGCTTCTTGCAGGAGCTTTCCACGTGTTACTACCGTATCTCACCGCATGCAGTGATTTTCGTACAGACGTAGTCTTGGCTCAAGGACCTTCGGGGAAAGCTTACGCGCCATTTTTCGCTACAGAGATTGAATTGAACTGTCGCTCCGAAAGTGTTTGATGTTCAGAGCGATTGTACTTGACGTTATTGGTTCCTGCTGTGTCGGTATCCTATCTTTCTCACCAGGAGGCAAGGAAGAAACGAACTTGCCGAGGTGGGGTGTGTTTGGATAAAGATGGATGTACGGAGTACTTCGAAGGTTTTTCGGTCTGAGTTTGTGGTGTTTTCCAAGGTAACCCGAACCGTTGTGCATGGCGGGCTTGCCGGGAGGCTGGCTGCCGCGTTTGATGTTGCTGCTTGTGAGCTCATTCTGATAAATGGCTGAGGGGATCTTTCTGATGGCTGCATGGCCGTGGGTGGTGTGTGCGGTGAGTTCTTGAGATGATGTATTCGACTTTATCTCCGCGATGGATGCTTTCCAAACCGGGTGACTTGGAAGAACGGATTTTGCCATGGTGCCTCCCAAAGACATTTTACACTTGTACCTGTTCAAGCTGGTTCTGGAAGGTAATATGCTACTCATATTAATGTATCTTGTCAGGGGAGGGAAAACTCAGGCTTAAGACGGGGATGCTATTGAAGATTTGTATGTCTCATCCAGTATTCTCTCACAGTGATCACGGTCAAGCCACTTAATGGCAAGATCTATATTGCCGACCATTATAATAAGTCTCTGAAACAGTTTGACTTTACATATTCATTTCAATGAGTGATTTAATCTTCTTGAAATCCTTGAAAATCCGCAAGAAAAGCCGTTTCTTTCACCTACTCCTTTTCGAGCAGGAAGCCGGTACCGACAGCTTGGTTATCTCGAGATCGAAACACAGATTTGAGGACACCTCGTACTTCGATTAATGACCACTCGTCATACTCAGATAGCCGCTCGATATAAACTATTATGCAGTTGCTGCATTTTCATTCTCGCAGGAAGCAGGACATCCTTGGATAGCTAGCACTGCTAAGTCAGGGATGTGAATAAGAGCAGCAGGTGAGCCTGCAGGAGGGGTTGAATGATTTATATTTTTGCGGTACTCGAATGCGCAATATTACAGAGTAAAAGGGAACAAAAGCGATGAAGCCAATCATAAAGCTAGATTATCTCGAGGTGTATTTATGATATGCTGTTCTCTCGGCCACGCAGTGCCATCCAAATAAAGAACCAACTGCAGAAACTAAAATCTTTACTTCCCCGCGATCTAAGGAATACTAGCTGAACTTTGTTTCAACAGCTGAAGGGTCTATCGTCTATCCTTGGATTGTCGACGGAACTAGCCTTTCACCGCAGTGATTGCAAGGGGAGAGGGCTTGCACCATCCTGTTTGAAAGGCCGGCCAGCGTCCAGCGCAAACACCCACGCAACCTGAACGATTCGAAACTACTCGCTGGGATCTTCAACATACAAATACTTTGTTGCATCGTTGTACGTACAACATTTTAACGTCCGCGGCTTAACAGATCCGGTCAGTTTTCGCAGAGCATTTATGCCTATCGTGTTCAATATCGGGCAATTAGATCTGCGTACTTTCCTTAGCTCGACTCGTATCCAGTGCATCCACTGCCAATCTTTTAGGGTCCAACAAAATCACACTGAGTGCCGGACTCAATTTCTCTGGCGTCTTGTCCAACATGACGCATTGCACGATCCTTTGACGATAATTTGAATATTCGATGATTCGTCTTGACGCTTCACAAGTGTTCCATTCCTCTTACCCACGACACACATCGCCGAGAATTTGATCCGTCCATCGGCTTTAGCATTGCTGGGACTCACCATATCCACAATGGCGGCATACTCGACAATAGACGCTCTAAACACTCTCTGTACATCAGTTCCTGACTGGAATACACGTCTCGATGAGCTCAATGGCCAAATCTCTCTACGGCAAATCGAACTCGCTCGATTGGAAGAGGAGCGTCCAACATCGCGCTCGCTGAGGAACAAAGGTTCCACCGAATCCCTCAGACCCAAGGACGGCAACGGGAACACATTCCCATCTGAGGATACTGATAACTTCGAATCGAACCCTCCCGTCGAATCACCGAAGCCGATACAGAATGGCTTCACCGCACCACAGCCAACCCCAGCGGCCGCTCGAGCGGCTGCAGTCGTCACATCTCTACCTTCTAGTTCCACCCCAAGAACATCACCTGGTGCAGCATTGACACGTCAATCCTCCCAACCCACACCTCCCACACGTCCTCGTATCGCTCCCGCCGCTTTGCGGAAACGGAAAACCGAGTCTCTTGCCTCGGGAGAATCGATGGCACCGAAATACCGGACGAGATCGATGATTATTGTATACTATGACAGCGCTGTACAGACCGCATTTGAAGAGTTAGTGAAGTTTGTGAGTGGGAGTCGGAATGCAATGCGGAAGGGAAAGATGGCAGCGAAGATGGCGGAGATGCGGAGGGCTGCGGAATTGGAGGTGGAGGCCGATGATGAAGCAGAGGGCGAACAACTCAATGATGTGATTACGGGCAGTGGGACTTTATTGGCAGCACAGAGGAAGGTTGCTGTCGGGAAGGCAGGTGAAAGTCTGGTTCCGGGGGTCACTGATTCTGATGATGGTGGGGATTTCTCAATGCCGAAACTACGATATGTGTCTACGAGAAACATGGGCCCTCCGAGAGATTACGGTCGAGCCGATAATTTTGGGAGTACACTGAGTGTGGGGATATTAAGGGGATATAGGAGGGGCGGTGGAGATGATTCTGCACCGGATATATTCGACAAATTGGACAAAGGATTAGAATGGTGCCAGAGCCAATGCGAGCATGCTGCTCATCAGTTTTTAAGAGACGGGGAATGCAGTCAAGAAATCGAAAACATCAAAAGGAAGCTAGCTGAGGTTAGAGAAATTGCTGAGAAGGAGGTGGAGAAGCTGAGAAAAGAGGAAGCTGAGGCTCCTCCAAAACCTGTGAGGCAAGCCGTCTCCGAGAAAGGAAAGAGCCGGGAATTGAAATCTGTGCAGATGCGAAAGCCCCTTGGCAGCATGAAAGACCTGGAAGTGGATGACATGGAGGTCGATGACGATGAAGGTGTGGACGATATGGAACCCCCGAAACTGACCTTCAAGAGATCGAGGGATGTTGGTGTTTGAACATACTACATAACAACGGTCGCCTTATTTAATGCGATACTATATTCGAGCGATCTGGGAGGAAGTGCGAACATAAGGCATCTTTTTGGCCGGCGTTAATATCTGGGATCTCTTCGCATATTCTTATGGGGACAAGGCATAGCGGGGGCTTTCTGCATTTTTGGGCTGACGCGCATGAATTCGATGGATATCATTCATTGCCTCTGGAAAGGAAAAGCTTAGAGTCTCACATAAACTCGAATTGAAATGGACTACTACTTTTGAATCAACCATCAGTCGAGATGAATACGTATACAGAGCGGCTTCACACGTTTTTCATTTCTATTGTCTAACAAGCAGGGACCAAAGGCGGGTTGAGTCTACCTAATGATAGCCGCTCTCAAGCTCTTGACTTTGCAAACACCTCCAGCTTCAGTAATCAGCCTTCCAACACCCATCTTAGGCTCCTCGCCATCCTTGCTCAATTCTCTCACAACACTAGCATCAAAAGCAGCCTCCAAGTCGGCAGTCGTAGTGAAACCAGGCTGGATCGTCTCCCAAACCTTCTTTTTAGGATTCAAGACGCCTTCAGGTTCGCCCTTCCATCCTTCGAAGAACACTCTCTCACCCGCCTTCGCCTCTGCAGGGGGAGTAACCAACTCGACAGGTCCAGCATGATGATCCTCCTCTCCCTCCTTCAATCGTGGTGAAGCAGCCAAAACCATAGCACATGACTTAACACCTCGCATCTTGACCGGCTTCAAGTTGCAGACCACAACCACCTTCCGGCCCTGCATCTCTTCCAAAGGAACCAATCCATTCAAGCCTGAGCACACAGTCCTAACAACCTGTCCCTCATACTCAGAAGTATCATCCGTGCCAGCCTTATCACCCATCGCAATCGTAGAAACATACAGCGAATCCGCCTCTGGATGCTTAATCGCCTTCAAAATATGTCCAACCCTCAAGTCAATCAACGAAGGCGACAACGGGGCCGTAGCAGCAGGGGCCTTTTGTGGTTTTGGCGCCTTCTCCTTCTTCTCCTTCTTCTTCTGTCCACCTTGCTCAGAGCTCTCCCCAGCTACAGCAGCAACCACAGTATTCTTCATATCCGTGACCTCCTCCGCAACCTTCACGCCCACACCCTTGCCCTTTGTGCGATCCGCAAGAACAGTCTCGCCGCTAGCTGCTACGGCAGCAGCCGTGGCTTTCTCTTTCTTCAGGCGCTCCTTCTCGGCCTTTGCATCGACCGGAGGCTTCACATAGAGAATCTCCTCAGGATCAATCTTAACCTTCTCTTTCTCAGGGATGGTAAGACCAAAGATTGGAGAGTTCTGCACAAAATCGATGTGGCGGACGATGTTAGGGAAGCCATGCTCGCCGGTTCGTTCCTCGAGGCCCCATTTCGAGACTTGAGGGGCGAGGGATTCGTAGAGCGCAACGTCTGCCTTTGAGGGCTTTGCGCCGAGTAGAGTTGTTCGGGAAGACAAATGAGTGTTGAGGGCCTCGAGGAGGGACTTTTGCTCGGTGGAAAGGGCTCTCAAGCGGTCTGAGGTGGTGAGCCATTGGTTGATCTCAGCTTGCTCTGTTTCGCTGTAGGTGAGCTTTTCGAAGGACGCCATCGTTCTGCGGAGGGGTGTTGTGAGCCGAATGGCGCGTGGGAGGATTCTTGTGGAAAACAGCTTGACGTTTGTGTTTCTTTGAA
>NXFV01000187.1:0-12919 GCA_002803225.1 Gamarada debralockiae | reverse complement strand
TTTTTTTTTTTTTTTTTTTTTTTTTTGTGTAGACTCGTGGAATTTCGCAAGGTTGGTGCGGTCACGTGTGGGGATGTCTCATCGCCAGCTGAAACAAACTTTCATGACGTCAATCGTTCATTTTGAATCAGTATTTGAAGCTTGAATGAAACCTCTTGGACGAAGAGGGACACTTATTTATTCCCCTTCTGAGAACTACTTTAAGCTCGCGGATATCAAGACTCAGGTAACCAGGTACCCAAAGGCCAAAGTGGCTAGCTGTCTAGGTCGTTGGAACAGGTAGAACGATCGATATCTTTGAATCTCAAATAATACGGTAGTCCTGGATTCAACCTGAAGTCTTCTTTCTTGGGTCACTATGAAAGTAAGCCCCAAGTGGGACTCGTCAAGTTGAAAGCAGCTTAGTAGACTCAACAACCAAAAGTTCTCGCCGTCGGATTTTCGTACAGAGCGACGCGAGCTCACGCGTTCAACTCAGAGTACAGTACAATGCTATCTGTCAAGAGTACAATATGGCAGAGAGGCTAAAGAGCAGCAAGTGACTGTCAGTGGATTATTGAGTCCTAAGACTCTGAGCAGCAGCCGACGCTTATTCGCTCACTCATGGTTTGCGAATGAAGACAAGAATGATGCAAGTTACACATTCTTCTTTATTCCTTCCAACACACTACTACCGGTAGTCCCAAGAGAGCCTTTCTTTGACTTAATCTCTTGAAAATCCGGTTGGATCACCATTTTGCTGTTCAGAACCCCGTTGGCCGAAGGCACGGGCAAAGTGCGATTTGATATCAATGGAATATATGGAAAGATTTTCCGAGGTCTGCAGAGACCTCGGGACTTAGAGTATCTTCATGAATGACTACTAGAATCGGGTCAATGGATGATTTGGTGATGTGACCTGCATTTCAAACCACGTCAGTGCGTCTTGACTGCCATCTCAAGTCGGCTAAGGGATATAGTTGCCCACCCTGAGTGGTATTCGAGTCGTTTGGAGTCAAACTTGTTGGAGAAGAGCACAAATGCTCTACCGGGAGTGAGTTTTTGGATTGTGCCTTTGGTGCGGAATTGGGCCAGTGTCAACTCCTGTCATATGCTTCATATCGAACAGCTATGGGGCTTACCAAGGCACAGTTGTGCAACTTCATTGGACACTCCTGGTAATTGCTGGATATCAACCCAATGCCGTCTCTGAAAATATCTCAAATAAGGACAATAGGGGGTCATTACTAATTTGGCACCCGCCTAGTTCGTGGGGTAATGCACACATCTCTACCCCACAACACGCCTACCCCGTTTCGCGTAAGGGAACACGCAAACGATCCCAGTCTCCTCAACCACAGTCAGCCTTTCATTCTGGGGCAAAGATGCTCTTTGATTGGAAAACCTTGTTTGGAGACACATTTCAACATCATGGATCGGATAACGTACACCTCACAAAAACGGGCTTGAACGGTCATTATGAATCCGACTACTTTGAATGCCAGATGAGGCTAGTTGTGATGAGAGACTGGTTTTGGATTGTGCACTTTAAGATTGCTATATATATTGTTTTGGCCGCCCAAATCTGGAGATGATCAGTGGACTAAATTGCCGTAGCTGTTTGAACCATTGAAGGTTGGATATCCCAAACATACGATGTTGAAATCCTCTCTCGATGCGAACAAATGGAACAACTAAACCCTGAACACTTGAATCACGCCTCCACTTCAGGATCATGCATCTCTAACTTTACATCCTGAATCATCCTCTCGGTTTCAATGGTTCGACCATACATTATTCACTACCCCGACCTAACCAAGGTCCCTTGTCTCTTCAACTCCAGCTCCTCCAGCTGTACTTCCAGCTGTTTAATTATCTCCTCTATTGCCGCAATGGAGTGTTTGCTGCAATTATACACACTTTCAGGTGCATGAAAGAGAGCGTACAGTAAGATTCCCATTCTCTTGAGAAGCATCGTGGACCTTCTCACTCCATACCGGGTTAGGCATAATATTTAGTCTGCGTATTTCCATACTTCTGACTCGTTAAAACACTGGTGTTGAAATTCTCACACGAATCATGATACATACCTTTTCACCTTCACCTTTCTCGCTGACGTTCACCCATCCTTTGTATTTCCATCCCACCAGAAAGTTGAAGAACCTGACCCAAAGACCCTTAGAGCACCCACGGCTCTGCTTCGCATCCCTTCCTCCATCTTCGAATGCGTTCCTTCTCCCCTATCATTCGGTTCCACTTTATCTCGGTCTTCGTACACAACTTGTACATATCCTCCATTTGATATGTGATCATAACACGTCTCATACCGCGAGTCTCTCCAGTCCTGTACTCCCTGAAGCAGTTCCTAAGTTGTCAATAACCTCTTGGGAGGACTGAGCCCTTTTCCTGAGAGGTACAGTACATTCTCATACAAAGTACTAGATATAATCTTGTGACAAATCCCACAGACATTCTTCGTCTTTTTAGTGAAGGTAGATGCCGTGAGAATGCACAATCTGCAAAGTCTGAGGCCTCGATATTCAACATTCTGGCTATTGAGGGGTTTTCCCGTAGGCTCGCGTTCGGCCGCGAGCATTAATCCGGTAGGCTCTCCAGAAGTGCGATTTGCGGTAGCAGTTTCAATTCCTGAAGTCAGGGTTACACTCTCGAACGAAGAACTTGGTAACGATGATCCCTATTGCCCCTTAGTTCACATTCGACTAACGTGGAAATCCTTGCTGCACTTACCACTTCCTTTCCTTTTCCCTTGTCTTCTGTGTCAGGCTCGGCGTTGGACGACATTGAGACCGCAGTTGCTCCAGTCAACTCAATTATATCATCAAATATATCGAGTATGGGAGTGAAGTATGTGATGATCTCGCCATTGATTCCATCGGCTCCTGCTTCAAAGTCACGGCCCCACACTTGTCCAATGAGGTTGTCTGTCCCATTCTCTAATATCCACGAACCAGAGTCCCCAGAAACGCCTATCCCATGAGTCACCCAGGTTTCTTCTGATAGTGACTCCGGTCGTAAGATAGCCCATTCTTCAGACTCCCTATACGAGCTATCCTTATTCTGCAGAAAGAGACTCGTCGTGCAACCGTTTACATTGCCCTTCTGGTGACCACTGGTCCGCCCAATCGCAAATACAGGCCCGCCGGGGGTGACCGGTGATGTTTGTTGACATAGGTGATTCTCACACGGAGAGATATTTGATCCTAACCTCCCCTTGACGACTTTGCAAATCGCCCAATCCATCTCGACATTTGCAGCTCGGTCTCTAGACGGCCGGTTGCGGTATCCAGAAGAAACTTTTAAGTTCCCAAATGAGAACTCCGGTAGACAGGCCTTCAAATCCTCGAATACCTTTTGGACACAATCCAAGTGGAAGTACTCACCAGACGTTCTCAGACGATCCCAGAGCTCGCCAAATTCTTTCACTTCTTGTAGAGATGGCTGAGTGATAGCTGTTCCAGGTTTACATACCTCGCCAGTGTCATCATCTGTAAATAGATGATGCACAGTCAGTATGTAGGGATCATTATCAATGTAGATATATCCTCCAAGAGTCGCGGTGTCTTTGACGCTCCCATCGACACCGATGGAAACACCCATTGGCGGTCGTCTCAAGAAGGCGGTGTTTCGTGCTGCACGTGGCAGAAGGTCTAAGTCGGATCTTCTTGCGGTCCTCTTTATTGAACCCGCAACGAAAAGAACACGTGGGGTGGGCAAGGGAAGTAGGAGCTGGGAAATAGACCGGACAACCTCAGCTTGATCCTTCTCTGACGGAGTCTTGCTTGTTTGGATTCTGACTACAGGCTCAGACTCCTCAACTGTTTGGCCTTGTCGTAAAACGGTAATTGAGATGCTCAAGTCTTCGCCATTGCAGAGTAAGGGCTTGATATTGGGCACTACATGATCTTGCCATCGACTAATGAAGAACGCGTCCTTAGATGCGTCTATGGGGAAAAATCGAAGGGGCATCTTCTGGCATAGAACATTGTTGTTTGCTGGCTCAACGTCCCTGCCTTTTGTTGAAGTCGAAGCCGCGTCACAGCTAATTGTTTTACTGCCATCATCCAATATCGTAGATTTGGAGGAGCCTTCCAAACCGGAACTCATACGGGCAGGTGTCTCAGCCTCGCTGTCCTCGATGTCCTCCATAGCGGTGCGGCCATTGCTTGTGCGCATTCTGCTGAGGCGGATTCGAAGCAATGAAACAATTTCCGCCTTCAATGTCTCAACTTCATCCCACACCTGAGCCGTAGATTTGAGGCGCGAAGTATCCAATTCCCGCCCCTCTATTTGCCATCTCCGAATACGCTCTTCTTCCTTCCGCTTACGGGCCCACTGTAATTCGAGTTTCTTGCAGAGTTTGCACCTTTCTGGGAGATCGTACATGACCATTACAAGTTTCACACCACAAGTTTCCCCAGTCCTGTACTCTCTAGCGCAAGCGCAATGTTGCCGAAAGTGTCCCCATTTAAAATCCCCGCAGTCAAAACGAAACTGGTCGTAGTAGCACATCTTCTCAATATTGTTCTGAAACTTTCATTTGCGTTCAGTTCTTAAAAAGAATACATATTGCAGAAATTGGTCGTGCCAGAGATATCGTGCAAGGCTGCGGCGAGGCAAACAAATTGCGAACTACTTTGATGATGCCTGGTAAATGCTTGCTGACCAGTGATACCTGCGGACGTATGTACGGCGGCAGGTTCGGCTGTGTCGCTTATGGCCGCATGCAGTACTCGCACGATAGGAGTTCAGAGGAGTTCAGGAAGGTTGAATATACGAAGTGTGAACCTCATAGAAGGACTAAGATTTTTGAATTGAAGCAGTCTTTGAACCTATTCTAGGCTAGCGCCATATGCACCACAGTATCAGGGTACTCATAACAACACTTGTGAGTCTTCTAATATTCGAAATCGTCTTGCTAGAGATACATTCAGAGTTGCAAAGCCTAAGGGACGACGCAAGCAGATCTATTGGAAAGCAATCTCCCAATGAATGTCTGCCCAAGTCCGTCGGGTTGAGGAGCATCTCCATTCAGCCCTGTCAGATTGGCAGTCGAGGATTCCGTCAGAGATCAATAATGATACCCACCTGTCCTTGAAAACTTGGCCAAAGGTAGCCTCGGTCTCATACCCCAGTCACTGGATGGCAGTTAAATCTGGCTAGCAGGACCAAAGAAAAAACAAATCATCATCTGCATTTTGAAAATGTCCATGTATCGTCGTGACAACCCAGAGAAATCCTCGCACCGAAAATCCAACGCCAGCATCATCAAATTATAACCATCGGGTATCCAACAACACCAACTTAAAAGCCACCCGTACCTCTAACCCGATTAATAGCACCCATAAACCCCTTTGCCCAACTGAACCTTCCCGGGTCAACACCAATAACATCCTTGGCCTGATTGCCCTGCTCGTCCCTCCAAATACCATCCTCCTTGCTCACCTCCCCATAAATATGCGTGTTCTGATTTCGTCTCAATCCATCGATCCACGACTTGCAGATCAATGCACTGTCAAACATCACGTTGATTTCTTGGCTGTGGAACCACGATTGCGTGTCTTGGTTTCCGTTGCCTTGGATGCCGATGTGCTCGTCTACGATCATGACTTTGATGTGGCAGGAGCGCTTCTTCTTCTTGGCGACGATGGGGTAGGTTTGGTCTTTGCCAATGTAGAAGAAGTAGTGGAGGTGTTCTTTGCCCGCTGCGGAGAGGGTGGTGTACATTTTGTGAGCGATCATTTCGTTGGTTCCGCCTTGCATTGGGAGAAGCTCGCCCTGTTGATGTCAGTTGATTTTCTCTTCTTGGAGACTAAGAAATGAAGACTTACGGTATCATTATAGCCAAGGCAGATGTAGCAATAAACATCAATTCCTCGCTCGCAAGCTTCGATGATTGCAGGTACTAGTGGCTCGGCGTTCAAAGTCGGTGATTGGATGAAAACATTCTTCTTGGCGTTTCTCAGTGCAGAAAGCCAGGCCTCATTCTGGGGATTGTAGACGGAGTTATGGTTTGGTGGACCGTATGGCTCACGGCAGACCATTGCAATTGGGAAAGGCTCATGAACTGGGTGTGGGATGTAAGGAGTCATCTCCTCGTGTGGAGCACACTCGGGGGCATTTCCTTTGAAACCCACGTTCTTGGTATGATTCAGGTGACGAGTGACAGCCTCGATACGAGTCTCATTCGGCTTCGGAGAAACAGCTGTCTGGACTCGAGCGACTTCTCCAGCAATATCGTTATCGTAATGAGGGTCATCGGTCGTATGTTCAGGTAGGAGGTTGTTGGATGGTGATGGATGCTCAATTTGAGACTGGGGAAGTGTCTGGTCTCCAGTACTCAGGAACTCTTGAGTCTTGGCGTCTGCACCAGGCTGTTGGTGTTGGGCCTCGTTTGCTGGAGCTGCATCTCCGTTCACAGGCTCATCTTCAGTTGTCTTCTTATCGCCACGCCTGGAGTGAACAATATGCTCCATGTCACCTGCAGTAACTGCTGCCTTTGCATTCTCCTGTAGTATCTCCTTGGTACTGAGATCTTCGTTCTCAAATCCATGATGGACAGCACCCTGGTCATTTATTGAAGCCTGTTGCATTCCTTGAGCGGCCTCATTGACGTCGTTCTGAGTGGGTTCCGAGCCGTCAGCCGGTCGAATTACACTGTCTGTCGTACTAGGACCTGTCAAAATATCCGCACGATTCCTGTCAGATGTGTCGTTGGGTGCCTGTGGTGGAATAACACCTGGTCGATTGACTTCTTTGGGTTCGTACGCATATGCCTTCTGATCCTTCATTCTCTCAGGATGCACAATGGCTGTATGTCCCTTGATTGATCCATCCGGGGCAAAGATCTCATCGTGAGTCTTGTTTCCAAAGGATCCGAGTCCACCTGTGACTGCGGGAGAATTGTGGCTTGGCAGAGGTGGCTCCAGCTTCTTGTGCCAGGAGATCAAAGCCATATCATACATGGAGTCGACAATTGGTCCTTCCAGATGTATCATCATTTCCATATTGTCGTTGTCTTGGATATTGTTGCTCTGGAGAACAGCAAACTTCCTATCTACAACCATATACTTGCAATGGAACGTTCCAAGCATTGGCTTGTGGTAGTTGATGACTTGGAGATCGAGATGTGGTATATCTTCTGGCGCGGGAAGTGCAACAGCCTTTCCTAAGTATTCTTTCTCCGGCACTATGTAGTGATTCTCGAGCAATTGTTTTGGACTTCCTCTATCGTATTCCAGCTTGAAAACAATTCTCTCGCCCCGTTCGCCAGCTCTCCGCGAGAGCTCTCTCATCGCATTTGTAATGTATTTTGAGGCAATGGAGTTTTGCCAGTAGTTGGTTGCAAGTATTACTTCCTTCTCGGCTCGAACGATGAGATTGGACATATGTCGCATGATATCGGGGACTCTGCAGAAAGATTTCGTTAGCCATGGAATCGAAATGCGGGGATTTGGAAACATACACAGAAATGACAGTCAGAGGAATAACTCCACAGCTGCCCATCAGCGGCGGACTGACCATACATCCCGACACGGATTTATCCAGGGTGCATAGAGCATCGTGGTACATCTGCGAAGTCAGTAATGGATCAGTTGAGTAGATTCCACCCTGCTCACTCGTAGAAACAGCTCGCTAGGCTGCGTTGGGCCCCAATTACCACATTCTAGAGCTCTCTTCAGGTCGTCAGGGGTAATATTGTCTCTGTGAGCTATGGCAGTCGATTTGCTCTCCTTCTCTCCAGCTGCATGTCCGCCATACAGCTTCTTCCAGGCATCACCAGGTGCTAGAGTTGGATCTTTCGCAAGAAGCGAAGAAACGCTCTCTGAGCTTGTGCAGAGCTTGTAGACCTTGTCTGAAATCATAATTCGTGACGTTGATGCGTCAGCTTCAATACGTCGGGTCTCTCTCGCAGACTGAGTATTCCAAGTTGTCGCTGTCGTTGGATTGTAAGAGCAGAGGAGGGGAATATCACAAAGACTTGAATGATGAAATGGATGATTGTTTGGAGGTCGTGTGCGAAGGTCATTGTGAAAGAGGGGCACAGTAAGCGGGATTAAGTAGGTCTTTGTAGCAGCGAGACGTCCACCATTCCACTGCTAGAAAGGCAGGATTCGCGTTCAATTTTCACTCTCCCAATGATGCAGTTGCGCAATCCACCTGTGCACCAGCTTTTTTTTGGGGCCCAGATCTTGCACGATGACGCTTGCGTTTGCAGGGATTTAGACCAAGCTTTTCAGCAAAGTGACCCCATTACAGTACTGCCAAGATCGCCAGATCGATTTTACACTTTCTGCCATCATGTGCTACGCTCTAAAAATATGGTGAAATGTTATTGGGTATGAGCATGGTCATGATCTGTAAAAGTTTGGCTGATCTGAATATCAAACTCAAGCTTCATCGCCCCGCAAAGGGTCTACGATCTGCCGCTGGATAACGCGCTGAAAAGTGGCTGAAGAGCCGCTCACTATAGGAACTTTCAAGTACGAACGATTCAGAGAGGGAGTTCTTTCCCAAGCTCTGCCAAGATTCCTCACTTGATTGTTTACCAATTGAAGACAAATTTCCAGGCTCGCCAGGGCATATTTTGCAACATGGAATTTGGGCTGAAAGAGGCCCTCCCCAGAAAATGACGTAGTCAGTTCTAGCCGACTAGATAAGATTGGGCGGAGACAAGTTTAACCGAGGACGCTAGTGGTCTCGAACGACTGCGAGGCTGCAGGAGCTCGAGCATTCGAGGAGGATCCCAACATCAAACACCACAGCACCGCTGTAAACTTACTCCATCATGGCAAGTTTCAATACCCACATACAATAACAGGCCAAGCTAACACTTAAAGCAGTCTTCTGAATCCAGACTCTACACCTTCTCCCAAGAATCCAAAGACCACTTGCGCAAATTCCGACTCGGGACCTCGAGATCCAATGACCCTCAAGCCGTGATCTATATGATCGATAAACACACCTTGGAAATCAAGCAGGATGAGGAGAAAACTGTGTATAAGAACTTGCAGGAGATAGGTGATGATTTGCCAGATCATTCGCCG
Source organism: Gamarada debralockiae (assembly GCA_002803225.1). Lineage (NCBI taxonomy): Eukaryota > Fungi > Ascomycota > Leotiomycetes > Helotiales > Hyphodiscaceae > Gamarada > Gamarada debralockiae. The sequence goes on along the minus strand of NXFV01000187.1, from coordinate 3,875 downwards.
AGATTTGTGCTTTTGAGCTATCCTCTGACCTTGGTGAGTGCGCGCTGGGCGAGGGGAATTTGATGCAGAGACTAATGTAATTATACAGCCTTCTGGACGAATGTCGGTACCCTACGTCTTACTGTACTATCTTCCCGTTACCTGCAATGCCGAGTTGAGGATGTTATATGCCGGAGCGAAGGAGCTGATGAGGAATACGGCTGAGGTGGGGAAGGTCATTGAGATTGATTCCGCAGACGACTTGGAGGAGCTCCCGCAAAAGCTCGGAGCAGCGTAGGGTAGGAATTCATCATTTCAAGGTTCTATTGGTATGTCCTTATGATTGTTACGAACTGAGAGTGCGCATTGCAATGAACTATTGACACACATTTATTCATCCCTTTGAACTAACCATATTAGAAAACATATTCTGAGAGGCACCTCCCTCACTCGTTCGCCGCGATACGAATGAGGTTGGTATAGAGAAAGATTCCCTCCGTTCCGCTCTTCTCGAAAGGGGAGCAATTGCCTCCTCTCCTGGCAGGCACACAGTCATCGCGCTTGTCCTCTCCTTAATGTCCGCGACGGTATCAACAATGGGAGCAAATAGGCAAATAGGGTTGGTCCTGATACGATCTCGGCCCCATACCATTCCATACACTGCCCCAGAATCTCGATCGATAATCCAGGAGCCACTATCGCCATCTACTCCAATCCCGCCAGTAGTCCAGTCATTCAAAGTTGAGTTGGGGTCTCGTATAATAGAATATTCCTGAGTGAACCGGACTGGATTCTTGTGTCTGACAATACTTCGCGCAGTATTCGTCTGGCCCACCTGTTCTCCGCTCGTTCGGCCAATCGCTCTTACCCGAGCTCCAGGCACGACATTGCTGAAATGCAAATCCTTTGAAAGCTCTCGGATATGTGAGTCGAGGGGAACAGCCCAGTATTCGATAGCGATCAGCGCCCAATCCATTTCTATTTCATGCGTGCTTTCAAGCGAGGCTCGACTTCGTGTCTCCGACCGGCCAATTATCATCCCTATTGGTTTCGATGGGAATTCTTGAAAGAGTTTGTCTTTCAGCTTTTTGAACTCAATGCCGGTCCGGCAGTGGATTTGAAGTACGTCGACGGGTTTGTAGAAATTAGTTTGCTCGTGATGCTCTTTCCACAATTCGTTGCATGAGGGGCAGCAGTCTCGAAGCGACTCTAACGAATTCTGGATACCCAGCCACGGCAGTTTTCCCTGGCCCTCTTGCTCGCTTGGGTGCGTGATGGAGAGCGACGAGTCCTCGGCGAGATCTTTGGGAACGATGTGATCGACTGTGAGGATGTGAGGACGACCGTCGACTAAGAGGAATCCACCTAAGGTTGCTGTACAATCGAGCCTATTCTGAATACCAATGCTCGCACCACCTCTAGGAAATATCTGGAACGATATATTCCTCGCCTCACAGATCGGAGGCAAATAGCCAGCACCACTTCGGCAAACACTCGACTGTTCAAACGATATTCGCAGAGAAGATCTTAGGGGTTCATCGAAGAATTGCGAGAACTTCTCTCTCAGCGATGCCTTGATGTCCCGTGGGTCAGAGTCAATGGAGACTAGAATTACTGGCTGAGACTCCTGCTCAGTTGGCCCTTGCCGGAAAAGATGTGCTGCAGCCAAGCCCTCCCATTTCCCCGGATTTGACGCAAAGCTCGGTAGCACAGCCTTATGCCAAAGCTCAAGGAGTGCCGCATCATCGACTGGCCGAGGAACAAATAAAGAATTCTCATCATTCTCGGAGGGCAAAAGAGGGATCAATGGTGTAGTTTCGACTGCTGTACTGTACTTTGTCAGCAAAGAACGCACCGCATGGTCGCTTGGGGCTCACCTCTCAGGACTCGGGACATGGGATTCCACATCTAACTCTATAGCTGAGACGAGTTCAGAGATGGTGCTGCTTGGTTCAAGAGGATGATTGATTTCATCTAAAAACTCTGTCACGGCCCCTGGTGTAGGGTCGATATCCCATTCAGGCGGCTCGGGGGACTCAACCCTCGCTTCATCCATATTAACCTCCAAAGCCTCCAATGCCAATGCAGATTGCTCTTTTAATGATGGTCTAGCAGATCTCCCTCTTCTTGGCACGATAGTGACTCGCTCTACAGGGCAGCTGTCGCATCTCTGATGCAAGCACCCGGGACAATGCGTGGTAATGGACACGAGCATGCGAGGATGCTGCCAGCACCCACAACAGCTCCAGACCCAGAATGAAAATAATTGTGCCCTGGTTAGTTTTTGCAATGATTGCCGTTTGCTGCCTCTGCCTCGCTTGCTCGATCGCGAGGAGAATCGAAGTGATGGTCTTCCCATATTGGATGTGATTTTATGACGCTTAGTTTTATAGGGAAAACAAAGATCTGCTCTCTATTCAGGTATATATTTGTAGTGATCAAAATTCGGATGTGGTGTCAGGCAGTAGAGGTATACGCAATGGGGACGAGGCAGACTGACAAGGCGGACATGCATGAACAGGGGATTCGAAGTGTGGTGGCCAATGAGCATCGTCTTTCGAGCCGAGTTCAAGCGAGCCCCTGACTTCAGTATGGAAATGCTAGTCGGATATCATGAAATTGATTTTGAAATCAGCAAAACAGTCGTGGGAAGGCCAATGAGGAAAAATCCGAGAAGAGGGGAAGTCAACAGGAGCAGTACTAGGCAGGTGCGTAAAAGTGGCATGTGCAGGACACAATGTGGTGGGAAAGTGTGCGTATATTCAAAGATATCGAGCAATTTGTACATTGCATTGCACACTATCGATCTCAATCGTTCAAATGGTTTGAACGAGTGAGGTTCAATAGGAACTCCCATCCATTTCAGTGATTGAATTCGTCGGTGCTGCTCCGTTTACTTCTAGAAATGAAGCGAAGGATTGCTTAGAAATGACGATCTCAGGGTTAGAAACGTACAAAGCATAGGCTTCCCCACGCCTGTCTTCTGCTCAGTTTGTAGAAATAAATAAATATAAAGCAGATGATTATCTAAAAACGTAGTTGTTTCTTTATTCAGAATTGTAGCTGTCTAAAGATGTTGGTTGGAACTGCCTAATCGAGTATAGCCTGTATTTTCCCCTCTTTTGTGGTACTGTATAGAGAGCTCTTCCCCTCCTTGTATTTTCAACTTTTGAGATATCAGCTAGTCTAAACATGCCACTATATTTCGCCCCTAAGAGCAGCTCAACTGACAAAAAGAGTTGCATAAGATACCTCCAGGCAACTTCCAAAAAGGTCTCGGCGCACGGACCTTTATGTATAGTTATCTCTCTGATAGGCAAATGAGGCGTAAGATAGCTAATCTGAACCCGGAATAATTGTAGGCCCGATCCTTTAGGCAGCAACAGATTAAACTACCCCGCTTTTGCATTGACAGTCTAGCATTATTTATTAACATTAGGGCAATACGACCCAAAGCGCTCGACCGTGACTCGGCTTGACTAGTTTTATAGTAACCTCGGATAGAATGCAGGCATTTTTGGCTTCCAGAGTTAGCGATGAACAACTTTTCTCGGTATGGCCAGTTAAATGGAAAAGAGTGATAAGCCTAACGGAGTCTAGAATGTACATAACCGTCTGATAAATTTCCAAATATTCTACTAACTAGGCTTCTGGATGCAGGAAGTTAGTAGCCCTGCAATGCTGAGCTAGTATAGCAGCAGCAGCTGACCTCAAGGCATTTGTTGGTGTAGATTGTAAGTAGCCCTACAATACTGAGTTGGTATAGTAGCAGCAGCTGACCTCGAGGCGTTTGTTGGTGTAGTATGTAAGTAGTACTACAATACTGAGCTACTATAGTAGCAGCAGCTGACCTCGAGGCGTTGTTGGTGTAGCGCGTAAGTAGCCCTACAATACTA
>NXFV01000186.1:0-85558 GCA_002803225.1 Gamarada debralockiae | reverse complement strand
TAGCAGCAGCAGCTGACCTCAAGGCGTTTGTTGGTGTAGTATGTAAGTAGCCCTACAATACTGAGTTGGTATAGTAGCAGCAGCTGACCTCAAGGCATTTGTTGGTGTAGGATGTAAGTAGCCCTACAATACTAAGCTACCATAGAAGCAGCAGCTGACCTCGAGGCTTTTGTTGGTGTAGTATGTAAGTAGCCCTATAATACTGAGCTGTATAGTAGCAGCAGCTGACCTCGAGGCATTTGTTGGTATAGGATGTAAGTAGCCATGTGATGCTTAGCTACTATAGCAGCAGCAGCTGACCTCAAGGCGTTTGTTGGTGTAGTATGTAAGTAGCCCTACAATACTAAGCTACTATAGTAGCAGCAGCTGACCTCGAGGCGTTTGTTGGCATAGGATGTAAGTAGCCCTGCGATGCTGAAGACTTGCTATTATTGTTGCTAATACTAATGGGGTTATAGTCTGATGATTGGGTATATGCTTTCGATAATAGTGTTGCCCGGTATTTTGCAGAAAAATATCGAGTAGAATTTGATTCCTTGTGGAATTCAAGAGCGCCGATTGAGTGTTGCACTTGCTGCAGCTCTATACTATACTTTAGCGGAAATGTCAATTTCTCTGAACTGTATACTGCTGGAAAAGATTGCCAGCTGTGCGATCTGATTTTCCGCACAGCCAAACTATATAACGGCGATGGACAGAATGACCAAGTTGGTAGAAATGGCTCAGCATTGACAATGAAACCAGGTGGACATCGTATTCTCCGGCTGTGTTCGGAACTGGGTTAGTATCTTCGATTCACACATTTTTCGTGAGACACGGCTTGCTCAATGTCCTTTCTCAGGGTCTGCGGAAGGGCCTGACAGCCAAAACCCGATCGGCTTCCCAGTATTACCCGCAGCGGGAAGTCTGCGTTTTGCACTACTTCGCGAATGGCTTCAATGGTGTGACAAGTCTCATGATGTATGCAACAGGCACGATAAGGAAAAATTACCGACAAGACTCCTCTACGTCGGTGATCCGGATGATCCGGATTACAACCCGGACGTCCTGAAGCTCGTTCCAGGTGAGCAAATCGACGGAGGAAAATATGTTGCTTTGTCCCATTGTTGGGGTAACCTTACGAGTGACCCAAAGGAGGATTTCTGGACAACCAAGGAGAACAAAGACGAGCGTGGAAAGGAATTCCCTATCGGCAAGCTGCCAAGGACTTTACAGGACGCTATCAAGGTGACTCGAGGCCTTGGCGTGAAGTATCTCTGGATTGACTCGCTCTGTATCATCCAAGGGAAGGAGGGAGACTGGAAGGAAGAATCCAAGAGGATGGAAGACGCGTATACTTCGGCTTACTGCACAATCGCTGCAACATCGGCTGCCGATTCGAATGCGGGATTCCTGGAGCGGAACATAAGCGGCGAGCACGTCTACCTTCGAGACAACTCAGGCCAGCGAGTCTATGTCGGCACTGACATAGCTGATTTCGATAAGGAGGTAGAGGGGGCTCGGCTCAATACTCGAGCATGGGTCATTCAAGAAAGGCTCTTGTCTTGCCGAACTATCATTTCGGCGCCAAGCAGATGTATTGGGAATGTGGTGAAGGGGTATACTGCGAAGATCTGACTCAGTTAAAGAGGTAAGTACCTTACGCATATCTTTGAACCTGATATATTCTAATTCATGTTTCGCCCCTTAGCCAACAAGGCAGCAAGAAGCACTTCAAACTCGATCCAAATTTTCCAAGTTTGCTTTTTCAATCAGGATTCAGGGCTACTCTGGTTTTCCTTCAGTCTCTTTTAGAGGATTACTCAAAGCGTAGCCTCTCTGAACCTACCGACAGAGCTGTTGCATTATTTGGGCTAGCAGCTCGTATCGCAAGTGCTTTAAGTTGTAAAGAAAATTACGGTATCTTTGGTTTATACCTCCACAGAAATCTTCTTTGGCAGCGGTCTGACTTGCAGAGCATGATGGAGCGGATTGAGTACAAATCTCATAACGTACCATCATGGTCCTGGATGGCATACACTGGAGGCATCGAGTTTATAAACATCGGTTTTGGCAAATTGGACTTGTTCAGGAACCTTAGTTTCGACGAAAAGGACAAGAAAGCCTTAATCACCAACGTATGGGAGTTTCAGGATTGCCATTTGAAATGGAAGAAAAAGGCAGAGTCAAAGGCGGCACGTCGAGTGATATTGAATTCGTGTGGAAAGGAAAGAGGATGGATTATGTATGACGTTGAGGGGGGGGAAGACCTTCTCTCGGAACGAAGTGTTGTTCTAGGGAGAATGAACCGAGAGTATTACATGTTGATTGTACGGCAGACTGCGGTGGAAAACGAGTATAAAAGAGTTGGGACTGGGATGGTTCAGAAAGGCTACATATCACGACAAGAGGCCGACGTCCGTGTTTTGTGAACGACTTTATACTAGGAATCTGGCACAGTATATGGCATTGAGGAATGTTTCCGTGTGAGGCTTGTCTACTTCATGAATGATTAACAGTTCATTATTTCTTCTTACATGGTATGCTCTCGGTCAGGTTAAAGTGTGTAAAAAGATAAGCGGCCTGCGCAGATATATAAAGGATTGAAGCCGCAAGGAGACGTTGTCAGAGCTCCATAGCAGCGAAAAGAAAGTACCCAATAACATATCCCTCGGCGCTTTATGGATCTCTCACGGCCATACCAGAGCCAATCCTGGGGTATGACACGTCGCCGCTGTAGAATTGGTACGCTTCTTGCAAGCTGCACAGCGATACTTGTGACTAATTTGCAGGCATGGCCCATATCTCCACCGCCTCTTGAGAAGAAGAAGCTGGTTCCGAGACGCTTTGCTCATACATGTATCAGCGACAGTCCGAGCAATTATGGATTTTCCCGTACTGGCCAAGCCGTTCAATCAGACAAAGTGATCATCATGTTCACCAACTCAATTGTGTATCTCACGCAGAACATCGACGCGGGTGTTGTCGAGAGTGGTACGAATTGTCGGCTGAACGGGCTCTCTAGCTCTGATTTGCCAGTCAGCTTTCTATTTTTTCCTGCACTCCTGCGCGAGCCTACCATAATTGATCGTATCTCCAAGGTGGGCTCTGGCGCCTCTACCGATATGGACGGGAGCCGATTTCGCTAGCGACTGTAGCCCGCTTGGCAAGGCTGCTTGATACAGCTGTGCCGACCAGATCGCTCTGCTGGATGAGACGACCAAGGCCTCTGGAGAGCAACAAAGGACGTCTCTAGCTTCGTGGATGACAGGACCACTCCTGGAAGCGGCCCAAGTCGCACAAGGAAATCTGTTCATCTAGGCTGGTATCCGTGATGTCTTCCAGTAGAACCCTGGGTAAGCTTGGAAGGAAGGTTCGGATTCATTAGGGATATACGTGGCTGGAAGACTCGTAGTGAGTTATAATGGGGTCACGATGCTGGTACCTATGGCAAAATGGTTCTTCTGGGATGTCAGACAAGGAGGAAACTTGGATGATAAGGCTTTGACGAAACACAACAGGGCATTTGATCTATGATTGGAAGGCTGGCGCGGCTCTAATTCTCCGGCTGAACCTTCTTTTGGACCGGCTTCTTTCCAGCCGTATACTCATCGCTACCGTCGATTAGATGGTCGATTGATATGGAGCGAGAGAGGAAGGTAGGGGGCCCGCTGGCGCCAAACTAGGAATTTGGCGAGAGCCCTTCAGAAGTTTTCGCGAGCTGCCTGATTCTTCTCATTTTCATCTCATCCAGAGTCACTGATTCGCACAAGCACCCACCACGTCGTGGTACCCGGTCGGGACAGGGGTGACCAGATGCGAACTACATCTCACATCGAGCACTTCAGTCAATTCGTGAAGTTATTACATGTCCATGAATTGTCGTGCCTCTTTGTATCCTACGGATCTTCATAGAAGCTGTGATATCTTCGTGGGCATGTAGACAGCAACCTCTAGTCTGATCCCCAAACGTCCAAATTCGAGCGACTATAAACACACTAATAGGTCTATCAACTTGAACCTCTTAACTGACGACCTTCGGCCCTTCATCAATGGGATACTAGTTTGATATGAAGTTGACGTGTGTGCCATCATGCAAGCCTTGCAATTGTCTGAAATATTATATATGCCTGGACACGTCGTTTGAAGTGCACTTGGACTCATTGCTGCGCGACTGAACAGCACAGACGAAATCACACTACTGTATGACCTCAAACAGAAAGTGCTTTGCACCAACTTCTTCGTTTACTAAACAAGAGGATTGGGTAAATCGGCTCATTTTCGTGAAGCTAATATTCTGTTTATATCTTCATATCTCAGCAAGTCCTGACGCCATGCTACATCTTCCTTTCGTAGTGCGCCATTGCCAAGGTTTTCCAGGCGCCACAAAGATGCCCTTCCGTACACCATATTTTGTTGCAAGATATATTACAGCAAAACAATGTACCTTCGTACAATGTGTCCCAAATGTAGCAACTCCTCCATATCAAAACCCCACAATTATTCATCGTCCTCATCATCATCACTCTGCTCAAAATAATGAGATTTCAGCGCCGTCTCGCTCTTCCTCGCCGCACTCCTCTTAGGCATCTTCCTAGAACTTTCAGTCATCTTTGCTGGCATCGTAGCTCTTCTACTACCACCACCTCTCTTCAAAGCCTTCTTGGGAGCTTCTTCGACTTCAGATCCCGAGTCCTCGGATTCGAGATCTGATAAGGAACTTTCTTCCTCCTCGTATTCCGGTTCGGATTCCGTGATTTGACGTTTACTCTTTCCGGTATTTTTGGGAGCCGGTGTCTTCTTAGTAGCAGAGCGATTGGCAGGGGTTTTGGCTTTGGCGCCTGCTGGAGTTGAATGGTTGGTTTTGGTAGATTTATTGGCTGAGCCGAACGGTCTACCTCGTTTCTTCGGTGCTGGAAGTTCTTCGACCTCTGAATCAACGTCCATGGCGTCCTCATCTCCTGATTCTGGAATGTTATTGACTTTCGAATTGGATTGCAGTGACTGTGGTGTTGGATACGCTTGGCGATTCGAGGTTTTTGTAGGTTCATCATGACCTTCAACCACGAAACCACCCCCTTCATCATCGTCTTCATGGGCCACCGGAAAGAAACTCTCCGAATGATGGGCCTCAACGTCTTCTTCATCACGGCCCTCTGGCAGAAATCCACCAGCCATATCCTCGTCCCTCTGCTCCATGATTCGTCTCTGTGCCTCAAGCCCCTTATCCACCTCTTTGTCCTTCTTCTTGTTCGTCCATGGGTTCAACACATCGGCCTCGTCACCCACTTCATCACCATATTCTTCCCTGACTCGCTCAATAATCCGCATCCCCATCAGCATCTTTCGCCACATGCCGATGGCAACTTTCGTCCTCTTCTCATCCTCTTTCCTAACCCTCTCCATCTCGTCTTTCTCCCACTCCTCCATCACCGCTTCGTAATTCTCAACGGCGACCACGACACCTGTGATTATCGGAACAGCCATGCGATGACCGAACTCAAAGCCAGTCACCGCTTCCGCATAGTCGATTCCAAGCCGTTTGCAAATCTTGACCGTACCCCGCTTTGGTATGTGAGCAGCACCATCCGGTAGCATGCTGTCCACGTAGAGATCTATATTACCAAAGTTATTCTTAGGAATGACACCATTTTGAATGGGGTCAGGAATGATCCAGTCCGTTTGATCCCAAGAATATAGGCCCTGGAGCATTTTCTCGCCAGTTGCCTGCTCGGCTTCCGCGAGTTCACGCCTGCGATTGGTTGTGGCAGCTCTGTAGGGTACGCGTTTCAGGGGTTCTTCGCCTTCGATGGGAGCTCGTCCTTCCTTGTGCCAAGTTTCCATCGTTTTGCAGTTGACCACATCTTTCCGAAGATACACCTTCTCTTCGGTTGTCTCTTGGCCCTTGCCTTTGACCGTGAACATCTTGACATGCTTGGCTGTAGGTAGAAGTGCCTCTTCTCTTTTCAGATGTCTCTCGAGAACAAACTCTGCTGAAGATTTATACGACTGCAGCGTCTCCTTCCCTTCTTCAACTTCTTTCGTCTCTGGCTTAACGGGCTTGAGATCCGTAGTGTCTTCATGATCGTCAATCTCAGTACGTGGGCACTTCCTCGTTCCTCGAACATAGCCACTCATGACAGTCTTGAACCAATCGTATTCCTCATAACGCTTAACTTTGCCTCGTGAATTGTAAACGGGTATCTTCTCAACAGGAATCCGGTTGCCTTTTGTACGTCCGGGCCAAACTTGGCGTTTGAGGTATCGAGTCGTTACGTCCTTGGCTGTGCCATCTGGTGAGTGTCCAATTATGTAGGAAGTGACTTGCTTTGCTTTGTCTGCCTTAGCTCCTCGAGGTTCGAACTTGCCAAGAAGCTCTGGATTCGTTGCGATGATATGGAGGACAACAGGATCTACTGCTGTGTAGGTGTTTGTGACTGGTGACAATACTTCAGTCCAGTAATGTGGAAATAGAAGGTCTTTATCGTAAGGCTTCGAGGGCTGAGCACGTTGTCTTGCTGGCGTAACGTCAATGACATAGTCGTCATCCTCTTCACTTGGCACATCTGACAAATCTGAGTCGGAAAGGTCGATAGGTGCATCTTGGAGACCACTTCCTCGTGAACTACGCTTCGCAGGTTTCTTTGCAGTTTTGGCAGGTTTCTTGGCTTGAGGAGCGGCTTTTCCTTTGCCTTTGGTTTGTTTTGGCTTATCCTCTTCTTCCTCGCTGCTATCTTCATCCTCGGAAGAATCGTCTTCCGCAGCTGGCTTCTTCTCCTTCAGTTTCCGAGGGTTCTTCTCCGAAGCCTCTTCATTTTGACTCCAACCAAACCCGACCGGTTGAAGATTGGCCACCATTCTTGCCTCGACTCCAAGGCCCCTGAGTAAAGCCGTAAATAGCTGTGCGCCAACATCCCGACTTCCTTCCAAAGATTTGGCGCACTGCTTAAAATCACCGATATCTCTGATTCGTTCGCCGTGAAGCTCTGGATCGTGTGCATCTTTGTTGAAACTCTTCATTTCCTCGTCCAACCTCTCCAGAGACATGTATCCCAGTTTCCGCAAGCCTGGTGCTGTGATCCGGAATCTTTGCTTCCAATGGATCACCAGCAGCTTCAACAGTCTGAAAATTGGATCTCCGCCACTCATATTGATTTGTTCACTCTCCAGTCTCTCAGCAGGTTCACCCCAATCCCTCTGACTTCTGGCATCCGGCTTCTTGCCCTTCACCTTCTTGCCTTTGGCCTTTCCTTTCGTCTTCGGAGTCCCTTGTTCCTTCTGTACAAGTCCACTATCCTGTCTCCACCTTTCAACTGCCTGGACGACGGTAGGGGGTAGCTGTTTGACTAGTATCTCTTGAACCTCTTTATCGCACAACCATGCATTCCGAATCGCATTATGAAACATCAGCATTTGTACATGCATCTGATGCGTAGCCATCCGAATACCTCTCTCAATCTTACTAGGTCCCTTCTTCGTACCCAACGGATTCGTCAGCGAAATCCTGGTATCCTTTCTCAACGTCAACTCAAGATCGCCAGATGGCGGAGGCCCAGAAGGACCCGGCGCAACATGTGTCTGCACATCCTCAAATTCAATATCCTCATCATCGTCTGAAACTTCCTCAGTCTTCTGCCGCTTCGCATTCGGAACGTCTTCGAATTCGTCTTCGGAGAGCGAAGATAGAGAGCTTTCGTCATCATCGCCGGAAGCTAGCCGTTCGAGAAGAGCTTTGCTTTGCTCTGCGGTGCGCTTCGTAGCAGTTCCGGCATCGAGATCGTCGAAAAGAGTATGCTTTCGAGGGGTTGTGGCGACCGATTGCCCTTTGCTTTTGGCCTTGGGGCTAGGCTTGGAGGGACCAGCTTCTGGTGTAGGTGTTCGCAGACGTTTGCGCGGGAGAAATGGGGGCATATTGATACATATCCCTACATCTGAAGTCTCAGAATGCAATACACGTTGTTGAACACGGTTTGGTGAAGTTGGGACGCGAAAAGTTCGCGGCTGCAGCCTTTCCAGGAGGTCACCAATCGGCTAGCGTCAGGGGTGCCTGGCGGGGGCAGAAGTCACTCTAAATGACTTCACGGTGACAGCTCAGAAGATAGGAATATTTGAAATGTAGAGAAGATAAATAAGTGTTCCAACCCTCCCTTGTAGCTGTATTTCTATTGTCCCAACCTTGAGGCTGACCCATCTGATCTAAGAGCTCTATGCACTTGTCTTAACAGCTAAGCCCCGTGGTATACACTAAACGCCTGTATTGCCTCCCATATTTACCGGTATATCAAGTCTTCATCGTTGCTCTGTCGTTTCACTCGCCCGCTCCGCCTGTCTTGCCAATCCGTGTCTTGCTCTCCATGCCTTTATTCCACTATCAATCTCCGCCCTAGTCACTCCATCCCTCACCAGATGCATATGAACCCCTAAGCTCTCCACATTCCTATTCCTCGACTCGTCATCAAAGAACAGCATATCCTCATACCTCAGCCCCGTAGCCTTCTGCAGCTTCACAAAGTGCGTAATCTTGCTCCCCGGGTATATCTCCAAATGATCAAAATAATCAATACTCTTCCTCTTCTTTCCTTCCACATCCGCCACATGTAACAACCTTAACATCTCTCGTCCTAGATCTGGTGCACTTGTTCGCGACGCTGCGCCAACCTTAATGCCACGTTCTCGTAGGAAGGAGAGGATCGATGGGACTTCGCTATAGAATGCAAACGATTCCCCAAAGCGATCTTTTGCGGAGTCGTGCGCTGAAGAAGGTTTCAGAGGTGGTGTGATGTGGGTGTCTACCCAGAACGGCCATAACGTGTAGTCGAGGTCGAAGACTATTAGTTTGGGGAGTGCGAGCGAGTCATGGAAGGTTGAAGGAGCTGTTGATGTGGAGGAGGATATTGAGCCTTCCGGCGTCGTTTTGCTGAGCTTTTTTGTCATTGGGATAAAGGAGGACGATGAGAGGAAGGAGAATGGAGAGGCGCGTTACTCGTACGTCGTGATAGAGGGGTTGAATCGTTGAATGGTGGAGATTCTTTGGAGGGGAGAGAGTTGTGGCGGGGTGGTCTTGGTGTTGACGATGAACAAGGTCAAGGCTCGGCACGTCACATTTGATGACTCAAAGTTTTCGTCCCAAAAATCATTTTTAAAATTACTAAGAGCAATAAAGCAAACGAAGCTCCCGTCCGTCCGTCCTTTCTTTCTTTTCTTCGCTCATTCTGTATCATTAACTTTTTGCTCAAAACATCACAAAAGTCCCAATGGTTCAGACTTCCTGAATCGTCACACGAGCTTACTCCCTAACGTCCTCTCAAATGCACTGAATAAATACGAAGCTTATTTTTGAGCTCTCAAATCATTCAACTCAATCAATGGACAGACTCTCCATCTTAGCAATGGCAGCAGCTGCCGTTCAACAATCCGAAACCCCCCAACCTACCCGAGATTTCAGCATCCGAAAGGCACGATTCGCAGATATACCATTCCTTGGACCTGTTGAACGCTCCGCAGCAGAGTTATTCCGAACGGCAAATCTCGATTTCCTCGTCGACGGATCAACCGTCGACCCAAAAATACTCGCAGCTATGATTGATGCCCAGCATCTCTGGGTCGCTTGCGACTTTATGGATTATCCTGTCGGTTTCAGTGGAGGAGAGCATATTGATGGCAATTTTCACCTGGTTGAGATATCTGTTGCACAAGATTTCCAAGGGAAGGGAGTTGGAAAGGCCTTGATGGAACGAATGGAAGCGGACGTCCGACGAGAGGGATACAAATCAATGACACTTACGACCTACCGCAGTCTGGCTTGGAACGGGCCATGGTATGGCAGGATGGGATTTATGGAAGTCAATGCGCTTGAAATGGGAAGGACATACTTGGGGATACTTGAGGGGGAGAGGCAACATGGCTTCGATATGTCTGCGAGATGTGTGATGAGAAAAATTCTTTGATTCAGGGGCCTTTGATTCAATGAATGGTCGTCGCACGAAGCGCGAACGGTCCACTCTCCATCTTCTCTGGATTCCTTCGATTCCCCGAATTCACTTCAGCACTTGCTCGACGAACGGTGACAACGATGAGCTTAGAGACAACGAGTACAAGACGGATACATTCGGGAAGGTCTCCGGGAAGCAATATTTGACAAACATTGTGGGGGAGAGCATGTCTAGATCTCATTGAGATCAGCTCAGATATTCGGGACACAAGCCATGCGTCGTACAACTCGATCTTCCCGTATGGCTCAGGTAAAGATGCAATCTTTACCGAATACAGCGTCGGAGCACTTTTCTATTCGACGCACATGATCGATTTGCCAACACAGTTCCGAGGAAATGGGTTTGAGGTTCCACGATATCACAGCCAGAAGTCGTAGAAACAGTCATGTTTTTAGATCTTCAAACACGATGAACGAATTATTGAATGCGCATTTGGAGAAAAAGGGATGGGAGGGCTTTCTAATATTGATTGTACAGTAGTACTAAGAGCAAGATACCTCGGAAACTTTATCGGGGGTGCGGGGCAGCCGCGAGCCCCTAAAATCCCCTGTATCTTGACTGCATATGAAGATCTCAACGTCAACCTGTCAATTGTTCTCCCATTCTCGTCGATCGTCGGACTTCCGTGTCTACCTCACTAATACAAGCCGTCCTCGCCTTCTACCGTCTTCTCATCTCTTCAATATTCCAAATGGAGCTTGGAAGATGGCGGAGCGACATATGGCATGAGGTAATGGTACGAATCTCTAGTCGGAAGCGTACAGAATCTTTGTGCAATCTTGCTCACGAGGCTGCTGCATATGCAGCCTGTAGGGTGGCCAAATTAGGCTTTTAGTATCGAATTCCAAGACTTGGCGGTACAACCTACAGGTCTCAGTGAGATTCCAAGAAACACCGGCATGATTAGAGTTAACATGCCATGAATAATATCCTTCTTGCCTTCTTCATAGAGCACTACTCCATGCTGAGCTCTATAAGTACTAAGGTTGAGAAGCTCTTCAAGCTTTGATACATTCTCTTGACAGTGGACTTTCAAAAGTCACCTCGCTTATGATTCATCGTTGCCCTGCTCGCTTCGAGTCACGGCTTCCTCTAATCACGATTGCCATCCACAAGAAGCATTCGCACCTGTTTCAGTACTGACTCCTTCCTTTTTCAACACAACTGAATTCGTCACCATGGTTCCAAACCTGGAGCCCGAGAAAGCTTCAATGCCAGCCTCAGGTTCGGAGAAAGGTACAATGGCAGAACACAACCCCAATCTCATGAAAGCCAACGAGACAGATCACATCCAAGAATTGGAGCGCAATTTCTCACTCTTCTCGATCTGCTCCGTGGTGATAGTTACTAGAAATACATGGGCTGCTCTTGGCGAGTATTGCTGTTGCCATATAGTAAGCACCCTATCTCCAAGTCAGAATGGCACTTCAAAGGGGTGAGGCTGATATTTCAATAGCAATGGTGGCCCACCTGGTGTCATCTACGAATTCATCGTCGTCTCTATGTTTTACTGGCTCATTGCAGCCTCAATCGCGGTAAGCACATCACCCGTATGTAACGTTGCTCATGGTCACCGGATGCTGATGTCTTCCACAGGAACTTGCTTCTTCTATGCCCAGCAGTGCTAGAGTCTATCACTAGGCTTCAATCACTCCTAGACCCAAGTATGGCAGAATCTGCGGCTGGTTTACAGGATGGTGGAACATGTTTGCATGGATCTGCGCTTCTGGTAAGTCTTCAGCGTCAGGCCAACGATTAGAAGGATCTAACAGGCCTTAGGAACCATGGCAAGCCTTTCCGGCAATATCGTCGTCGCCATGTACGGAATATATCATCCCGAATATGTTCCACAGAGATGGCATGTTTTCGTCGCCTACTTGATTTTCACGTGGATGTCCTATTGCACGGTACTATGCGCAACCGCACACTACCTATGATCAACAACATCGGCCTGTTCTTCATCATAGCTGGCGTCTTCGTCACAATCATCGCCTGTGCCGCCCTACCACACACTAGGGGGTCTGGCTACGCATCGTCTTCATTTGTTGGGCCGATTGGAACAATCAAACCGGATATTCCAGCCACGGTTTCGTATTTCTAGCTAGAACGTTGAACGGCGCCTACGCAGTCGGAACGCCCGATTGCGTCTCGCATCTTGCAGAAGAGATTCCTCATCCGAAGC
This sequence comes from Gamarada debralockiae, assembly GCA_002803225.1. NCBI lineage: Eukaryota > Fungi > Ascomycota > Leotiomycetes > Helotiales > Hyphodiscaceae > Gamarada > Gamarada debralockiae. The sequence goes on along the minus strand of NXFV01000186.1, from coordinate 73,405 downwards.
AAAACCTACCCCTTGCGATTGCCGCTCAAATGGTCTTTGGATTCTTCACGGCCTTCTTCTACACGATCACCATATTCTACACAACCACCAATCTTTCAGATGTTTTGAACGCTTCGTACTTCCCCCTCGCTCAAATCTACTCCTAGGCTACATCCTCGAATGGGGGAACGCTTGGGCTACTGTTCATCATTTTTGTACCCATTTCCTGCTGCCTCATCGGGACATACATCACTGCTGGTCGCTCTCTCTGGACCATCGCACGGGACGGCGCTGTCCCGTTCTCATGTACCCTTGGTGTCATCTCACCGCGCTTCAAGAATCCATTCAACGCTACATTAGCCTGCGGTATCTTTTCCACAATCCTTAGAGCGATCTATGTTCGGTCAACAAGAGCCTTCAACGCATTCGTTGGCTCCTTCGTTGTACTATCCACCCTCTCCTACCTTGCCGCGGCCCTTCCATTCGTCTTCACTCGTCGCTTTTCTCGGTCCTCACACACGCCCGGACCGTATATCAACAGCATGCGGCCTGGTCCCTATCAAATGGGCAATCTCGTTGGCTACACGGTCAACATCAACAGCTGTCTTTACATTGTGTTGTTCGTTGTCATTTACTGCTTCCCATGTTCGTTGCAGGTCACTGCAGTCAACATGAATTACGCATGTCTGATTACTGGTTGAATCTCTATTTTTGCTGCTTTCTGGTGGTTGCTTAAGGGCCGTAATTATGTGGGTCCTCAGGCCATCACTGATGATGAAGAGAACCATCGTGCCACTCAACCAGCGATGGAAGGGGTCGTCGAGAATGGAGTGAAGTTGTAGTAAGATATCCGTTGCTAATTGCCATGAGGGGCGTTCTTCAGGGAGGCTTCCTTATGAGACAAGGAGTTTTGTATGGGCAACTTTAACTTTCTTCCAGTGTCCGTGTCAGAAGATATTTTTGGATAAATGCCTGGCTTCATTGAAAAATTGTAAACCAATAAAGCCATTACCAAAAGTCTTCGGCATATCACCATGGAATGACAGTGCCATCATAAGAGACGAAAGCTCCCGAGGTGGTAGCTCTTGAAGCAGTACCAACCTGCTCGAGAATTCCCTTCACACTTTCCTCCAGAGTCATTGGCGGTTCCGCGACTCCCATCGAGTCAGCGAATGCTTGTCCATTTCCTGTCTTCACCCATCTGTATCATCTCATTAGCCTTCAGCCCATTTATCACTCCTGTCACACCGCACGTAATGGAGACGTACCCAGGATGCACAGCCACCGCCGTAACTTCCTCATGTTCAAAGTGAACCTTCTTAACAAAGTAGTTGGCCGCAGCCTTGCTCATTCCATATGCCAAGCTCGGAACATTTCCTTCCATAGCTCCAATGCTGCCCAGGCTAGACGAGATGACGATGAACTTGGGTTTTGTTGACTTTTTGAGGAGAGGGTAGGCTTCTTGGAAGAGCTTAATGGGGCCGAGAGTGTTAATCTCGAAGCTTTGGCGAAGCTCAGAGAGCGGAGTGGACAAAGAGCTTTCGAAAGTCTCACCAGCCCCAGCGTTGGCGATGATGGTGTCGATGTGAGTGATTCCTTGTTGTGAGAGATTGGATACCATGATGGAAGCATCGCTATCGGAGGTGTTGGAGAGAATCGCGATCATGAGTTGGCTGTTTGCTGCAGTCGGGAGTGATTCGAGCTCCGTAATAGAAGTAGTGGATGATCGGACAGTAGCTATGACGGTCGTGTTGGGCCTCAAGAGCAGAGACGCTGTCAGTCCAAAGCCGATTCCTGATTGGGTCGCGTGAGCGTATGCATGACAAAGGGGCTGAATAGGGGTAAAACCTCGATTTGCTCCTGTGATCAAAGAAACTGTATTTGAGGCCATTTTGAGCCGATACAAATATCTTGAATGAGTTTGAGCGATTTTGAAGGAGTTATGCGATCGTGGGAATTGAAAGAAGAGGGGAAAGGACGGAAAAAGTTGGTGAGGAAAATGAAGTGCGAGGCAGCCTTCTTAAAGCACATTTTTGACCCGCGCGGACAAATCGAGCTCTTATTGGAGAATAACCGACTTGGCCTGTCCGGGTAGCTCGAATATCGCTGCATATGAGATGTAATTACGTACGAAAATTGGATATTGTCATTGGGGGGTTCTTTTCCTTCGGAATGCCACCATCAGCCACCTGAACTACTTCCTTTCGCAACGCTGCACAAATTGCTTCAACAAACAACCTCAAATGGAAACACCTCCCGAAAAGCGCAGTTAAATGAAATAAAAGCGGGTGTGGATTACCAATCCTGACCTAGCAACCCATACAATTTTCAAGAGTCGGTGGCATCAAAAGGCCAAGATCAGGTAGTCACGAGATCAACAAAAGTTCGCTTAATCGCCCTTCCCCTATTTTGTTGTTCAAACTACAGTTGTCGGTTCCAAACAATCAACAAGAGGTCTATGCACTGTTTGCTGGCACCCAAGAACACACTAATTCTCAATCTCTGCAGTCGACCGACCGAGTAGACCAAAGAGCCTCAGAAACTCATCCAAAAAAAAGTACCAAATGGTGGCCAGCACTTGCCGATCATTTTCCAATTTTCTACTCAAAATTCAAGCAATTCGTTGGTGAATAAGTAAACCATGAAGACCGCATGCATGAGGGAAGACTTTGATTTACAAACAAATCTAAGAAAAGATGATTGCCTACGCCTGGTTCGGCACAAGCCAGATTCTCAAGTCAAGCCAAATGAGTCGACACTTGCTAAGTCGGTTGATTTTCCTTCCAGAAAGCGGGTAGAGTCACCGAACGTCAGAGCGCTCATCACATCGTAGCTGTAATGGATACAAGGGTCATTGAGCACAACTGGCTTTCCTTCATTACTCTCGATACGAGTGAGGAGAGTATCTGAATTCTTTAATTGATGGTCCATAATCGGTAAATGTTGGTCTGGTTAGGTTTGCTTATAGTCAAACACAAATTTGCATTCTTACTTTGCTTGAAGGCCATTTTCCAAACCTTGCGTCGCTTCTTGTGGAAGTCATGTTCACTAGTGGTGTGTAGAGACTGCTCTATCGCGTCGTAGAATGACCCTTTTCAAGCTTTGGAATTGAATCTAAGTATCGGGCTGGTGGCCTCAGCATCGAAAATGATGAGTTCTCTTGGGCCTGTAAAATACTTCACTAGCATTTCAGCGATTGACGGAAGTGGAGCTCAATACATGTTCGAGCATAATCGGCATATTGCTTCTTGAGCCCTCCCACCACCTGGTACTATCTGACTTTCGATCCAAGCACCTTTCCAAGGACCAGGGTTTCGAAAGTTTGGCTCCAATCAGCCCTGCAAAGTTACTCAGGTAATGGAATAAGCCCTGTACACCAGCATATTCGTCCAGAGAGACACCAAAGCACGTAATTCCATCAGCACCGCTCCCTGATAGGCAGCCCAGTAATTCTCATATTCATCACTGCCGTTGAAGACCAAACGCGAGAAGAACGGTACAATCACAACACTTCCCAATATCGACAATGGATGCCTGTCAATCTCGACACGCTTGACGAATTGATGGAGGACGAAACCGCAAGCGGTACCAGAGACCACAACTTCAACAACGGTAGCGCGAGGACTCCGTCTGGAGTCTACATGGTGACCTCTCTGGCAGAAAGCCGGTCCTACAGTTTGATCCGGATCCACGAGGAGAACATCTTTAATTATCTTCTGAACGAGGAATCAAAGTCAACATGGGCAACACAACACTCGTTAGCTAGATGACAGCTCCGGCGGGAGTCACACAAGATTTCAATATCCACCATAATGACAGATACTCAGCGGAGTTTATACTTGCCTATGGCATTGCTTTGGGACTTGCACTCTCACACTTGGAACTCGCTTGTACACAAGATCCTTCATCGTTCGCTCCTTTAGTCTTGACGATGGTAAGTGCTCTAGGTGTGCAGTTCAAATTTAGTCTAACGTCTGGATTAGTTGCTGTGTTACTGGTAATGGTACCCTATCTCTTCTCTTCACGTGGAATGCTTTGATTTTAACAGACTCTAGGGATTCTCTGCTAGATTCTTCTACGTCTCAGTACAGTTGATGAAGCACGGATTCGGTGGACATTTATTGGAAGCCACAGCAATTCAGATGGCTGGCTATCTGAAGGTGGTACGGAACAGCCGTTGCTTTGAATCTTGACATGCTAACTATTACTTCTTAAGGTTATTGAGTCCACTAGTCGCAACCTACGCTTGCGCACCGGCCTTCACCAAACTTTCAATCCTCAATCTATAAGTCGAAAGAGCTTAGAACCAAATCATAATTCTCAACGAACGCGAGAAACACAGACTTCACCGTCTGAACCACAAGTTCTGTTTCGAATGGCGCTTTATGGAACAGTCTTCATGATCGTAAGATACATACTCTCCATCACTCTCGTGATTGCATACCCGTACAGTCCCTTGAAAGCAACACAGGAGAGTGTCTCAACAACTGCGGCATGCCATCCTCAATATTGCCGAGTGCATTATTCTTGTACTTCCGCTGCACATGCTTCACCATTTGAATTTGCCACTTCCGCAAAAGGTGGTACTAGGATCTATTTTCTCGACAGGAATATTGTAAGTCGTCTAAGTCATCTCGCGGAAAGAGAGACGACAGCTAACGCCAATCAAAGTGCCACTGTGAACTGTATCTTCCGAATCACATGCATCATGTCACTTCAGAACAACCCCGATGTGACCTACTCCCAAGGAAGAGCAACTGTTTGGTCGTATGTCCCCCCTCCCAAACTTCGCTAATCTCACGACGGACCTTGTTAGCCCCTTGATTCTTTTTCTCAGCTCGGTTGAAATCAACATCCGAATAGTGTGCAACACAGTCGTAGTCCTTAAACCCTTCATACGACAAACAATTTCCAAGTGTCTTTGCCTCGTACGGATCAGGCAAAGCCGCCAATACACCAGCAGCCACACACTCCAGGGGCCGATTCGCGAAGCTCAGCAAAGATTGAGAACTCAAACAATCATTGCCACTTTCATCACTTGGGGACGAAGGAATTGGGATCGCGAGATATGGTCAGAGTGAAGATGGTGGGATTGTGGTAACGAAGAGTTTCAAGATGGATTCGTCGAAGTCTCCAAATACGAGTACAGAGGATATTGTGGTTACACCAAGTAGGAAATACTCTCCGGCGTAAATATATTCAAAGTTTTGTGAGGATGTACGTTTGTATATATGACTGGGGAATGGAATCTAGACATTATGAGGTCTGATGTGTATATGATATGGCGGCAGACTTGAATTTGCAGTTACGGATTCGTCAAAAGACACTGGGTTGCCACAACATCGGTTGAGACTTACATGATCTTCTCTTCTTCCATGACAAAGTCTGTGGAAACAGGGGCCAGTCACGTGTAAAAGTTACACTCGCATTTCGCATTCGCTGTCCTGGGAGAACGTTCTCCCGTGTATTACTGAGACGGGACTACGGAACCTCCTATCACCGATACTCTTCATATATCTCCCTGCCTGTCGACTGAAAAGGTCCACTTTCCTTTCTTCCAATTTTCCGGAAAGGTTAGGGGATTCATACTGTTGAGTCGCCAAAATGGCTTCCAGCGGTCATGAGTTAAGGACTGCTATTCATGTTGGTTACCCCGTGACACAGATTGCAGGAGTGTCTCTAACCCAACTACAGATCTTGGCACTCAGTAACTTCACTTGGTCGTTTCACTACATCTCTCAACATCCAATGCCAACGTGAGCCGCTGATGCACCCTTCACTCACCGGATTGAAATCTAAACGAAAGGCTGACTTTTCTGCAGAACGCAAAGCTTTGGAGGTCATTCCCAATACCTTACTGTTTGGGGTGTTGCCATCTCAGCATTATCCTGCTCCCTCGGCGTCCTTGAAGACATGTCTTTAGCTCCTGCACCATTGCAAAAGCTGCACACGTATATCAGCTTTGTTGCTGGAGGATTGGAAACGTTCTTGACCCCTATTTATTGGAGCGTTTTATGGTATGACGAGTCGTTGCTTCGGAGAAGACTCACGAACAAGAACAAGTTCCTCGGTGAGGAACCCATTCAACACCAAGTTCCGGTGCTGTATTTATTGATCAAGTTTTCCAGATGTATCACTCCATCTCAATCCCTTTGTCTTCTTGATAGCGGATATCTTTCTGAAACCAAGGGGAGGTGAACGGCCGTCCAAGACTTCTATTACAAGTCTGTCGTATTTGCTCATTTTCTCGTATGGTTTGTGGCTTGAGCAATGTCGTTCTAGGAATGAGTTGTATCCATATCCGATAATGGAGAAGATTGGAGGGGTTTATAAGGTAGGAGGATACGTCCTTCTCGCGACCGTTGTTGGAGTTCTTGGCTGTACACTTGCTCGAATGAGGAGGAAGTGACATTCAAGAAAGGAAACCGTGAAAGACTCGCATTGAAGGGAGCCATAAGTTCCTCGCTGGAGGCATATATCATCAATTAGCCCCAAATTCAAAGGATTCAATCTTCTCATTCCGCTTGATCCTTCACTTTCACCCTCATAAACATACCAAATGCCTAATCCCCGCCTCAGTCCAAGTCCTCATCCCCTCATCAACCACAAAGCCATTCCTCTGCCACGTACAGTACTAACAGCATTTTCCTTTGCATGGACAAAAACCGCCTAAGCGGCAATGTCAACCCCGAGGTTCTTTCAAATCAAAGCAGAACAAAGTACGTCTTCAACTAAAATTTTCGTACTAACATGAACTATCAGAATTCTTGATAACCAAAGGCTGATAATGACCCATGTGTGTCGAAGAGGTTGTGAAATGACTGCTGTTCAAAGATCGACAAGGACACAACTTACTTTCACAATACTGTAACGCAGTCACGCAAGAACTTATGCATAAGATTTGGTGAGAGGAGGTAGTCTTTACTATTCAAAAAACTAGGACATGACGAGAGTTAGTTTATGAGTACGTAAATCATTATCAATAACTGATACGGCTGATCTATAATTTGACTATAGGAGTCAAAGGTGGGGTAAAAACTGCCCCACTCATTGGTGGCAAGACCAACACCTCGAGTTCATTTAAACATCAACATTTCATCTCCAAGCCATCCTATTACCTTAACCTTCCAGCTGTAAATAAATTCTCCGTCTTTGTACATCCCATTCCCTGTCAAATCAACAAGTCTTCAAATGCTCGAAATCCTCTACACCGGCACCTCCCACCAAGTCGGTCTCCAACATGGCCAAGCAGCCAAAGCTCAAATCGGTCGCGGCATAAAATTCTATCAAAACCTCTTTCAAGAAAAGTGCAAAATGGACTGGGAAGAAGTGAAACTATTCGCCCTAAAATACCAACCCTACCTAGAAACATCCTGGCCCCACTACATCGACGAGATGCAAGGAGTCGCCGAAGGTGCGGGAGTCACGTATGAAGATATTCTGGCTCTCAACGTGAGAACAGAGATCGCTTTTGGGGCATTTAATGATGGATGTACGGCGCTTTCGTGGAGAGGGACGGAGACTTCCATTTTGGCGCAGAGTACGTATCGGGGGAGCGCTTTCTTCCTATTCGGGAGTGTCTCAAGAGGAGTTTCTCTTGAGCCATCCCCTTTCGAGGAGTTTTCTCTTGAGCCATCTGCTCTCGAGACATGTCTCAGGAGCAATAACTCCAAATCTCTTCCAGAAGAAGTAGTTGCTAACTCCCCTTCTACGGACAGATTGGGATTGGAATACTGAGTGAGTTTTTCTTGAAGTAGATGGAATTGGATGAGCTAATGTTGAGATGAAGACAAGCTGAGAATCTCATCTGTTTAAAGATCAAGAAAGAGAATGGACTAGGCATTCAGATGATTACTGAGGCCGGAATCATTGGGAAGATTGGGATGAACGGGAACGGTGTGGGATGCACCTTGAACGCTATCAAAGCAAAGGGCGTCTCGTTCTCGAAATTACCTTGCCATCTTGCTTTGAGGACGGTGATGGAGAGCGAGTCTCGCGAAGCTGCTGTAACCGCGTTGGAGAAGGCTGGGGTCGCTTCTGCTTGCCATATTCTTGTCGCTGATGTGACTGGTGGTATGGGACTCGAATGCAGCAGTGAGGATGTTGTCAGGTTGGAGATGAACAGAGAGGGAATTGTCACCCACACGAACCACTATGTATTGGAACACAAGCCGGCAGTGATTGAATCACGCGACTGGTTGGTGGACACGAGATTCCGGTTGAGGAGAATTGGGGAGCTGCTGAATGCGGCGAAGGAGGAGCAACCCAACCAAGAGATCGTGGAGAGCCTTTTGAGAGACGAGATGGAAGGGGATGGTGCTTCTATTTGCAGGACTGCGAAGAAGGAGTCAGGTTCCCTCGCGACATTGTTTAGTATTGTGATGGATTTGGGTAATAAGAAGGCTCGTGTAATCGAGGGACGACCTGCGAATCCTGTGTCTAAGTTGACGTTGAACCCATAGAATGCAATCGAGTCCAGACAATCGGCCACACAACTGGATTTAAATATTGAAAAACGAAGTTTTAACATCGAGCTGGAACTATTTATGCACACCGCAATGGTATTGAATTCGTAAAATCGTAGAGCTCCAGGCTCAGCCGCTGGGCTACAAGCATTACTTCAAAAAATTAACCCTGTCCCCAACTCCAATGCTATGCAACCAGCCACCAATTCCTTAAATGCAAACGAGTGCCGGCTTATGCTTGGACGAGATCTGGGACAGCGGGTCCAACGCCTCTAAGCAGGACAATCCTATTCCCGCTTACCAGCGCATCCCCAACTTTCTCATTGAACTCCAGCAATCTTCCTCCTTCAACATGGAATACCCTCAACTTCGATTTCTCATCCGTACTCTGGTTGTTTATGTTCTGCACCTGCAAACTCTTCGCCGCGGCATCCAACACTCGTCCTATCACCCAATCCTTCGAATAGAAGAAAGCGCCTTCCGGGAATTTCGAAGTTGTCGTCGCAGCCTCCGCCTCAACATACATATAGACTCTCTTTTCTGCCGCTAATTTGTCGTCGCCCTTGGCAGTCTTCTTGAGGTTATTGACGGCGATCAGCCTTGTCGCTGTAGAAGTTGGCTTCGGCTTCGGCAATGCCCTCGACATACTCTCTTTCTGAGCAGCACCCCACGCCTTTAACTTCCCAAATGCAAGTCTCGACTTCTCTGCTTGTCCCTCGAACATGCTAGGCCGTGCACCGATCGGTATAAGATTCTTGCAATCATGATCCTCCTTCAGTCGATGCTTCAAGCAGTAATCTCGGTTGCACGTCGAACAGTGTACTGCGGTCGATAGGCTTGTGCCAATAACGGTTTTGCATTTCGGTGATGCGCATGGCTTTTCAGTATCTCTCATTAACTTCCCCGCGCCGAGTGAGGGTATTGCTAGGTTCGCTCTTCGTCGCTTTGCCGCCCATTCTCCGGCCTTGGGACATTTGTGGCCAGTTTCGGATCGGTGATCGAGACAGAAGGTACCTCGACATGATTCACATCTGAAGGGGAGGAAATCGAGTTGATTGCAGTAGGTGTATTGGCAGTGTGCGCCAATCAAAGTAGGGTCTTTTTCGTCCATCGTTGTGAAGGTGGCTTCTTCGGGAGGGTCTGAGCTTGAGGACGCCATGGTTGGACTGGGGAGGGTGTTATATATCGTGGAATAGACTAGCGCGCTAGGATTCTGTTCGTGGTACCTTTACGGGCGTTGCAGGCAACTGGCGGACGTAATGGTGATTATGATGGCGACAGGAGGTGGAGCGAGGCTGATTACAGATTTGCCTCGAAGGAGTTTCTAGAAGGCTCAGCCTTGGCCGATGGCACTAGCCGAACCGCTAGTCAAATACAGCATCAGGGGTTCTACTGCACTTACAGTAGACTTATCATCCGGGATCGATTGAAACGGCCACACTTTGCTAAGGCGCTAGAGTTTAACGTCTCGCTAAGCTCTAGAGATTTAGTAATTAATGCGCCGGAAATTTAACTACCGACAGCCTGAAAAATTAGGGATCGATGTACTAGAAATTAAGTGATAGTCCGAAAAATTAGCGATTGATGCGCTGCAAATTTAGCGAATACAGTAGCCTAAAAAAGCACCAGTGCGCTGAACTTTGTATAAACACTCTCTAAGATAAAGCGACAGTAGCATTGGTTGCTTAGCGAGACGCTAAAGCTTAGTGTCTTGGCAACGTGTCAACCGACCACTTCATCGTCCCAACGAGAAGAAAGTGGCTTCAACGAGACGTTCAGGAGCCCTCGTCTTTCATATTACGTGTTAACTCCAAGATAAGCTGGAATTATATTTCTTTATGCCGATGGTTCATTTTTGCAGTCCGCTGCCTTCCTCTCAGCCTCAGTCTCTTGAATGACTCATACTCTCTGCTCTCCTTGATGGCTATTTCCAGTGTTTTCTTATATCTACCGGTAGATTCCATTTTTAGTCTGTATATACACGGTCTCGATTGGCTGTTTCAAACAGTATTCGATACAACAATGTCCTCCCCGCTCGAGGGTTTAGCCACCAGCTTCGGCCAGCTCGTCTGTGCTATCAACAAAACCTCCAAGACAATTGAAGAAGAAAGCTATGGCCTCTTAAACGGACCAGCAGACACCAACAATCTGGGACATGATCTTAAGACCTCGCCCATTGAACTTCTTCTCCTTTCTATATTCTCAGAGATTGGCATTCTGATAGTGTATCTCGACTGCTGGCATTTCTGTGATTGTCAAGGACTGTGAGAGAACATGTTTAGAAAACGATCTGAAGTTTCGAGAGCTTAAAAGCAGAAACGTGGGAGCGGGAGTGAAGCGGGTGTACAAAGAGAAGGACAATATAGTGCTGTGGGCAATATTGAGAAAATTCAAGATCAGCTTGAACGGAATCGTTCATCTATTGAAGGGTTTGGAGGCACATACAACGGATTCCCAGAAACGCAACAATGAGGATCTCGCAGAAGTGGCCGATTTGGTAGATGGAAAGTTGAAAGAGACGGCTCAGATGGGAGAAACGGAGAAGTCGAAGAGATATTTACCGGTAGTTAGCACTATCCTTTCCCAGAACTCCGCCCGAGCATAAACACACCTTCCGTCGTACTGTCAATCGAAAGTTCGATCAAGGACCATTCGGATATGGAGTCTATCAAATCATTCCACAATAGTCAACTAAGCCATTCCCAGGCGTCAGCACTTCCGATTCAGATATATTTGAGGCTTTCGATGGTAACAACCTGCCAGAACCTGTTCTCAGCCAAAGCGGCCTTCACGAGGAATTTGCGTATGAAAAACAAGTCGAGGTATTAAAGGACCTAACAGAACATGAAAAGATTCACTCTCCACTGGAAATGCCCAATTGAATCATGCAAATGTTACACATACCGGTATCCCAACTGAAAAATGCTGCACAAACATTGCACTAGCAAGCACTTGGACGTTGCCACCTACAAACGCGCTTCAACCGGTTATGCTATTCACTCCAAGTGCCGATGGCGAATCAAATTTATCCCTAGAAAACTCTTTTGAGCTGCTATCCGAGGAGCAACATTCTAGTCTTTGTTGGAGAGCCTTCGAAAGATTGCGCTAGGACGATCCGACTTCATCTATTCGACTTCAAAAGGCTTGGGAGAGGGCTAAAATTCGTGGGCGTCATCTCCCAATATGTGACGAGGACCGGTTGGTTTCTTATTCAGCTGTTTGCTTGGTCATTATTCTTCGCAGTTTTCACGAGCAATCACCGTTTGTGGGTCAAGACCCGGCACTGGCTCTTAGCTCTATCAATAGGATTTGTAGCATTCTCGAACTGCTAGACCCATCATTCGTGACTGGAGCGTTCGTTTGGATATGTTTTTGCGATGTGACAAGAGTACATCGAACGCTGCGCTGGGGGAATCTCGCCAATGGTTGTGCTCTACTAACAGTCCTAGGACTATGTGGAACGCGCGTCCAAGTTCAAAATTGGGAGTAAGGGTAGAGTGCGCGCACAACTTGCCGATCAGGTGCTATTTTTGGCTCGATATAACGTTCTTGAGGGCTAATGATTTTCGCTCCCCCCCCCCTTTTTGGCTTCGCGCCCCCACAGCCCCCGGGCCCCCCTCTTCAACCACTACCAAACTTATCAACTTCTACGACAGCACAATCAAGTGAATTGTCGTGCCCGACGCTTATCTCCTCAAGTTGGGGGGGGATCCCCACGAGCCCCTTCGGGTCGGAGGAGCCTCAACCCCCCCTTTCGTCGGACTTAAGGGCGGTCTTTCCACAGTAGGAAAGTAGGAGTTGATGCCTGAAATAAATATCAGGACTCAAGATTTTGTATGGGGAACAGGGGGGAAGGGGGCGGAAATCATTAGCCTTCTTGAGAGCCTGCATCGGGAACTGGACGGCCCGAGCCGGGATCAGCCTTACAAGGAGTTGCTTTTACTAGTTCTGTGGGCGCAGGCTTTTGGCATATCTTTGTCTGTTCCTCACTTTGGACTCGTCGGATCGATAGATAGGGCCTTCGAAGTTAGCGATGCTGGAAAGCTCTTTTCCTAAGATTATCGAAGCAGATGTAGCTTGTCAAGGGCTACCAATGGACAAGCAGACATCTCGTGGCATAAAACGATCTGGTGATGAATGCACCGTGATGGCGAAGATTCTGCGGGCACAGAGGCACAGACAAGGGAGGGAGAAGGTTTGATCCAATGATCCAAAAAAGCGAAGCGCGTCAAGCTTTCAATTCCATCTCCCGACTAATACTCGCTTTGCCACTCATTCAGCCAAAATTCCCTGGTCAATTAAAAATTTACTAACATCTACTGTACAGTCCATATTTGAGCTTATCTTTGCAACTCCATCGAGATCCACTCACGCTCTAAAGTCGAAAAAACGGATAAGTAACTCCGAGCGGTGTGACCTCAATGGATGATTGAAGCCTTCCAGCAGTGTTGGCAAAAGTGTCGCGACATATAACCCAACTTAAATACCAGTGATAATATCATACATACATACTACCGTAGAATCTGGATCATAAGATAATATGTTCCAGTTAAGATACTGGCCAGATAAGATATAGTTCCAATTGAAGCTTGACAAGATAATCGCTTAAGATATTATCTTAATTGACACACCGCCCGTGTTCTACCGGGTCTTTCAGGCTTTAAAGTGCTGTAATTATAGGGAGTAATGCCCTAAAAATACGAAATTCACATACGATACTAACTGCAGATAAGATGTGGTTCTAACCTCATTGAAACAGCGAAAAATCGCATAAGATATTATCTTATGATCCAGACTCTACGGTACACTGCTTAGTCATCTGATATGATATTCCTTCTTAGATTCTTAGATATCATGCAGTAATGATATATATCTCTTGATATCACTGGCACTATAGTATATCGTCGACATTCGACATGTGATTACCTTTCTCAAGTTTCTAAGGAAATCAAAGGTAATAGACTATTATTAAATAGTATCTTGTTATCATAGTGTAATATCTTACCTCTGTTTATAGTACGAATACTAATTTATTATTAATAAGAAAGGGAATATAAAAGTAAGTAATATGATTTAATAGCATCCCTTGATTTTAATACTAATCGGACATATGCCCTATCGGGCACTTCTTTCAAAGTACTGTCCCAGAAGAGTGCGAGACATTTAGAATATTGGCTATTAACACCTTGCTTGTTTCTAATATAAGTTGGTCACGTAGGAATTGTCACCGATATTAATAAATATCATTGATATTATTGTGGCAATATCATTAGCTCGTGGTGTGATATAATACCAGAGCTCGAAATATCACGCGGTAATGGTGTGTCTTTCTTGGGCCAAAAAGATCATGATAATATTATTGGCAACACCGCCCTCGAGCCCAGAACTCAAGGACTTTTCAATCAGGCAAATGAACGACTCCGAGTGTCTCAACGGTCAATGATTCAGCGGCGGATTGCCGGGGCAACCGATGCCAATGAGAATTTTCTATTACGTGTGCTTCATTCGTCGTCGTCTAGATTAGCTTACATTCTCACAAATTCCAAATGTTGCGCCGTAAAAACTCAAATTCAGGGACAGATTGTTGCCTCCCAGAAGAAAGTCCACTGTGGGGCACAGACTTCCAATGCTGTGTCACCCCACATTCAAAATCAACGCGGTTTGCGACCCGAGAAAGTTCAACCCTGCATAGAGGCTGACTCGAAATCCCAAAGTCTATGCTTCCCCACCCAATGATGTTCCACAATGAACGCCAAATGATTTTCCCAGCCATGCCAATCCCAATTCAATCCCATGATCTATCTCTATCCCGATTGCCACCCCGAGAACACCGCAATTCTGCTGTGAAACAATCAGCCCATTGCACAACCTGATCCAATGCCCTTGAGTTTCCTAATGAGCTTCGCTGGAACACCACCAACGAGGCAGTTGTCTTCGACGTCCTTTGCGACCACGGCTCCTGCAGCAATGGTGCAACCCCGACCGATCGTAATTCCGGGGAGGATGTAGGCTCCCGCACCGATCCAGCAGTCATCCCCGATCGTGATAGCCTTGGCGAAAGAACCCGAGCCACTGTTTTGTCGCTCAGACGATTCGACCTCATGCGTATCAGTGCAGATGCACACTCCGGGCGCAATAAGGACCCGATTTCCAATGTGGACCGGGGCACTGTCGTAGATGGACACGCTATGCAGAAAGGTTAGCGTAATTCTGCATGAAATATGACAAGTCAAAAAAAATGCAATTCCGCATTGGGATATAAGCACATCAACCTTTCAAGCCGGAACAGCGATTTGAAAGGAGGTAGAACTCTCTTCCGGACCTGGAATTCCAATCGTTGGTTGTAATTGAGCAATTGGATTCGAGGATTTCGAGAACAGTTTGTAGCTTTCCGCCCAGCCAAGGTTGTGGTCATTGAGAGACAGAACGATTGATATCTCCCGGTTACCGCGGTAGTAAATGGAAATCCAGTACTGACTTTCGGTTTATATAGACATTCTCGCCAATAAATGTGTTGCAACCCCAAGTAATAAACAGAGGAGCTTCAATACTGTGAAAGACGCGGAGTCAGCAAATCGGTCAATAGAGCTAAAGGAATATGAATTACTTGGTGCCGTTTCCCAGCTTGGCGAATATTTGTTTCGCAACAGCCATACGTCGACACTTCAGAGAGTCGAGAGTACAACCTTCAGGCAAGGAGTCATCGTTGAAAGATTTGAGGCGCTTTCGGACACTGAAATTTTCAAAGTCAGCAATCGCTCAACGAAGGTGAAAGATTAGGAGTTCTTTACTCGAGCTTGTAGGTTAACATGATCTGCGAGTTGGCGGCTTTAAAACTTGACGAATTATTAGCCTGGCTGAATATCTGTAACACCTGGTGGGAGGACCAAAGGAAGCACTCAATCGTTGCGTAGGAGTTGAACGTTTGGAAAGTGATAGCCTTACTTCTCTCCTGATATCATTTTGATGTACTCTGAGCACCAGGGAACAGGGACATCGCTGAGTTTTTTGACCTTGTCGATCGTGCTCTGACTTTGTGTATTGTTGGCCGCCATGCTGAGCAATTTGGTGAGCAAGTAGGAAATGAGATCGGTAGACATTTGGAAGGTACTTTATGGAAGTCGTGAGGTTTAAGGCTAAGCATCGTTTGGTACCGAGTGAATAACAAAATAAGAGCTTCGATGATCGATCGTGAGAAGTGAAATTGTTTTGGTGATTCCCACATTATTCACAGCCTTGCTGCGGCGTCGTCGGAAGACGAAACAGGGGTGCCACCGCGGAGCAGGCTGCTCTTTCCCGATTCGCCCCTCAGCCCCGGTATCCTCAACTCCAATAAATGCCTCTACTTTCGTATTGAGTGACCTATCACACGACACAGCCCTGAGGAGCCTCTCGAGAACGAGTCAGATAGGAAAATATGTACGCTACTGAAAGGATAAAGTGGTATTCTATAACAGGATGCCAGTGCGTCACCTGAGAAGTCGAGAGTTCGCCTGAACGCCATGCTTACATATGTACTGTTTGTCCTTACTCATCAATCGTATCCTATAACTCCTTCTCCTTCTTCGACGCCCTCTCGTGATGCTTCTGCAAATCTTTCTCCCGTCCAGTTGAGAGTGTGTCTCCAACAGCTTGATGCCCACCGAACGTTTCGAAACCTTTGTGAAAGACCCATTCCACGGCCCCCTCGACCGGCTTATCAAACAGATATGGAAGAGCCGGGACAGCTGCCAAACCGAGACCTATAGGTCCATATACCCTGATTCTCGTATTCTTGGCACCCTTCAATGCTCTCCCAGAATATTTTACAATGGAATGGATTGTGAAGGCCGGGAGACCCTATTCAGAATGTCAGATGTGTTCTTGAGGGATGGGAGGTTACATCGGGCGGTGTCTAAGCTAAATTCCCTGGGGAAAACGTACCATACTCGCAATGCCTTGGAATAAAGCACGCTGAACCATGACTGTGCGATAGTCCTCGAGGGGTGTAACCTTCCGTGGCTCCAGTGACATACCCGCGTCTTCTGCCATGATCGTTAGATCGGACTTTGCATCGTTGTACCGTTCCTGAGCAGCTTTTCGAGGTAAATTAGGATGCATTATTCTTTGATTCTGGCAATAAGCCTTGTATCCTTCATGCGCCACGTCTCCAATCAAATATGCCCATGAAATGCCGTAGGCAGTTCGAACGAGGTTTGGGTGAGCAACTGGTCGAAAGGACTCGCCAATATCTGATGTGTATGCTACATATCGTTGTGCGGATAACAGAGCTGTACGAATTCTAGTAGCGTACGCTGCGTATCGAATGTTGCTATCGGTGGATGCGGGAGCTCTGGTAATCATTTAGAACTTGGTCTCAATTGTTGACTGTGTGGCCAGAGCTTGAGCTCGACCAATAGAGGTTGATCCGCTCTTCAACAACTCACGTTCCATCATAGAGCTCATCATAGAAGTTCTCCTCCTTATCCGCTTTATCAATAATCTTCTGGAGCGCAGGTGGTAGCTCCTCTCGCTTTGGGAGGCCTGTTGGAGGAGGACCTCTTGGTTTGTCGGAGTCTTTGTCCGGCATATTGACTTGGAGGTATTGTAGTTAGTTTGAAGAAAGGTTAGAGAGTTGGAGAATCCTCATAAACAAGATGGGAGGCGACTATGGTGATCACAAGCCTCCCTCTGACCTCGGAATGAGGAAGGCGATTCGGTTGTGCCCGGGGAAAGGAAATGACGCCGTCGCTATTTCACGCGCGGCAGCGCTTGCTGAGTGCCAAGATTTTTTGGACCGGAAGCTCCTGCGAGATTCAACCATCGCATCGACTCCTCCTCGAAGCTCAATTCAACCACAATCCTCATCCTCACACCCTTCATAATAGTCGAACCTTCGAATCGCCAAAATGGTCCAAATGTACACAATTGCCGGTCGCCAAATTGGCTCACACTGGGTATGAATATCTCCCTCGGCATTGCAAAGCTTCTCAAATTTTGCCTGGCCCAATTGAACAAGCTCAGGGCCTCTGCACTTCTTGAAACTGGTTGCTGATTGTCTTTGGATCTATAGCTCGCTATATTCACGCTTGGTGCGATCGGAGGACTTAGCGCCATGTCTATGGGAGGATCGAAAGCACAAAAGTCACAAGGACCGCCCATCAATGCTCAAAGTCCTGATGAGGAGAGCTTTATCAAGTAAGTGAATCGACTACGAAGCTATTAAGGCGAAGGGCTCTATTCTGTGTAGAGGCATATCTAACATCTTTCTAGGGAATTCCTGAAGAACGCCGAGGGAGACGGAAAGAGTGGTAACAACGTGGATGCAACAAAGAAGGACGCCGGACGATAGATTGGCATGAGGAGATTTTGCGGAGCGGAGGTCAACCTTCTTCATCAGCGGATCATTCCTCTGGATGTGTACATTTAGGAAGGGGATATAGAATGCAAGAGTTGATGGAAGGTTGATACGGTCTCGAGATCTTTGCGTGCTCCATCGCCCTAGGGTGCTCCAAAATCTGGAAATATCACGGCTGTGTTGATCCTTTGAATTCGACGTTCTTCCACGAAGTCCAAGAGTGTCGGCGAGCGATTAGCTGTCATAGGAGCCTTCAACTGTCCGGCAGAAAGCATCTTTCATCACCCCCAAGGTTGGTCAGTGTATCCTTCCCCTTTGAAACGGTATATCCAAGAAGAGCTTTTGAAATGGCTTCTCATCCATATACTTAGGAGACGTGCTAATTCGTACTTACTTCCTCGCTACCTTGAAGTGACAAATTAGTCGCCGAATCTAACTTAGCGGTTATTGATGTAAATACTAACCGGTTGACCAGCTGTCATTTGATCTCTCACAGAAGAAATCAGTGAAGATCAGCTTAACAGATAAAATCCCGAGACGGCCTTATACGACAAGTTCAGTCACTCAACTGGATTGGGGGTCAAGATCTTGCGTGCAGCACGACCCCCGTCATAATGCCCTCCAGGGACTTTCACTGCGGCTTTGCACGCATGCCTAAGCATATTTAGAGAGTGAAGAAGTTAGAAATTACCGATACGAGCTCAATACCCATTGCAATTCGAATGGCCCTGAGCTTCTACACGTGATGGAGAAGTCCCTCGCTTCTGCCAATGAGCAGGGCCCTTGAACACCGTCAGACGCCGAGGAGAGCTTCCAAGTATCACAAAACAACCTCATTCATTGCTTCATAAAGCCCCCGCAGTGATCGACCCCTCACACAGTAGGGTTTTGTAAGTTTTGTCTTTTTCGTAGAATTCACAAACTTCGCCAGATCAATTTCCTTTTGCTGCAGAGAAAACATTCAAGAGACCAACCATCAATTCTGACCTTCACAACATCAACAACCATGGCAGCAGTAACAAATGCAGACATTCAATTGTCTCCAACTAAAGTTCAAGTAAGCCACTACCATTTCCGTGCCCATTGGTGCTAAGGACAGCCAGATCATCGACCGATTAGCAGAGAGCAATGGCACAATCAAGTCAGTCAGTTATGATCATCACCCTCAACCCCAGGACTGATACGACCTCTTCAGGACGTCCTCCAAGCCCACAGACCAAGTGAGCCTCCTCCAATGTGACGCCTCCTTTGCCGAACTCATTGGCACATCACCCACCCACTCCCTCCTCTCAACATCCGGAACCTCCAACAACCCATTCTTCCACGAAGCGTGCGTCTTCATCCCTAACCACGATGAACTCTACGTAACCTCGAACCTTCTGCAAGCTACGAGTAGCTCCAACTTTCCGACAATCCTCATCTCGAGAGTGAAGCTTCACCGTACAGACCGTTTGAGCGGGGACAACAATGTGCATACAGTGGAGTGGGCAAAGATGCGACCCCCGCCGGGAATCGACATGCCAAACGGCGGAGTGAATTACGAAGATGGAATATTGTTCTGCGCACAAGGATCCGCGCAGGCTGGAACTGGGGGGATATACTTCATGCCTCGAGGAACGACGGCTCCCAAACCCATGGTTACGAATTTCCACGGCCGAGATTTCAATTCTGTGAATGACGTGGTTGTTGCTAAGGATGGCTGTATATGGTTCACGGATCCGTGCTATGGACATGAGCAGGATTTCAGACAGAAGCCAAAGCTGCCGAATCAAGTCTATCGATATAATCCGAAGAACGGGGATCTGAGGGTTGTGGCTGATGGCTTTGGGAGACCGAATGGGATTGCGTTTAACCCGGATGAGAGTATTGTGTATATCACGGATACAGATCATATACATGGTGATGGAACTAAGGATCCTCGCAGGTAAGTCTAAAGAGCCATTCTGTTGCACGAACTCGCTGACTTGGTGTTCAGACCTGCTACTATCTACGCATTCGATGTTATGACTACGTCAGGGGCACCATTCCTCGTCAACCGAAGACTGTTTGCCATGGCAGCGGAAGGTTTCCCCGATGGAATCAAATGCGATGTCTATGGTAATGTCTACTCAGGCTGCGGTGATGGTGTCGAGGTTTGGAACCCAGCTGGGACGCTCATCGGCAGAATTCTTGTGCCTGGCGGCGTTGCAAATTTCTGCTTTGGCAAGGAAGGAGAGATGTTCTTGTGTAATGAGCAGAAGCTTTGGAGGCTGCAAATGGCCAGGTCGACGAGGGGAGCGTTACTCAGTATTTGAATGTACTCTCTAATGACAGGATTAGTGAACACCATGGACTTGCACATCCAGTCAAAGATGATCTCCCAATGATGCAAGAAACTGCGAGACACTAATTGACACATTCAGCCCCTCTATGCTTTGTGCGTCTACTTGCTAAGCTTAAATATACAACTCCTTAGAACAGCTCTGTAAAATGCACGATTTTGCGATCTCGGTGTTATCGACTTAACTCCATCCTCAAACCCTCACAACGGCTCCGCGATTTCCGTTTTGATTGTCTTCAGCCGTAGAAGATCTTTCACATAAGGAGCAATTCTAAGAAGTATATAAAGCCTCAACAATCTTCTACTCAAACTTCCTCAATAAGACATCTCTCACTGCCCCTGACTGTATATCTCACGTGACCCAAATATTCCCTTTACTTCAGCAACATGTCGTCACGCACAATCCTCGTAACAGGCGCAAACCGCGGAATCGGCTTTGCTATCGTCCAGTCTACAGCTCTTCGAGTACCAAACGCCACCTACATATTAGCCTGCCGTTCCCAATCCGCAGGCGAGACCGCGATCCAGGAGCTTCAGAAACTCGGCGTAACAGCTCCCCTAGACGTCGTTGTGCTGGACGTCACAGACGATGCCAGTATCTTAGCCGCTAAAGCGGTTGTTGAAAATAAATATGGAAGACTGGATAGTAAGGTCTCCTTTTCATCAAGTGAGAAAGGGATGAAACTAACAAGAGAATGAAGTACTTGTAAACAACGCCGGCATGGCTGTAGTTCAGAAGACAGATGATTTAGCAGATTTAAGGAATTCATTCAACACAACGATTAATGGAAACCTAACATCCGTCGCCGCCGTGACCAACACCTTCCTCCCACTACTTCGCCTCTCCTCCCACCCCTGCGTAATACACATCTCCTCAGGACGGGCCTCTTTGCAGCGAAGTACTGAAGCGAATTTTCCTCCTACGGCCGTGATTGCCTATTCAATTTCCAAGGTTGCGTTGAATGCTTTGACTATTGAGCAACAGAAAGTGGAAAATGCGAGAAAGGAAGGGGAAGGGAAAGTGGATTTTTATACAGTGAATCCGGGACACTGTAAGACAGCGTTCAATGGGTGGAAGGGGACCAAGGATCCGGTTGATGGGGCGGAGGTTGTGGTGAGATTGGTGATGGCGGAGAGAGGGACTTGGATGCCGGGGAGTTTTTTGGAGTTTGAGGAGGGGGGTATGAGGGTTGTCCCTTGGTGATAGGATGGGATGGAAGTGTGAAGGGGGAGCTCATATTAGTGGTGCGACGTGCAGATCGTAACGAGTAAGAGGGAAGAAAATTTGGAAAACATTGGATTGTGTTATGATTAGTTGGAAATATACCTTATTCTACCTGAAATTCATCATTGCCCTGTTAACGCCAAACATTGTTTCCTGAACCTCGCCAGCTGTCATGAGTCCTACTTCGTTTTCTCTGCCGCCTTGATCTTCTTCGTGACAGTCGTAATTTGGAACGCTGAAGGGAAGACAAAGTCCTATATCACGTTAACAAATCATCTCAAAATCGAAATGTTGCAACACTTACCCAGATCGTCGACCAGAAAAAAGTTCCCATAAACCAGATCTGCCAAGTCGATGCACCAAGCCACTGAACCTTGATTGGGTGGCTCTTCAATGCATTCTTTACAACACCTTCTGCGTATACATCCACATTCATAGCATTTTTCTGGACCTGAGAACCCCCTGTTATAGATTCAATGATGTCCTTCCCAGGAGCATAGAGTGAGTCCGCTGGTAGCTTGATACCTGGGGAATTATCAAAGAAGTGCGTCTTGATGACTCCGGTGATGACGCAGATACAGTCAACGCCAAATGGCGACAATTCGAGACGGAGCTGGTCACTCAGGATGTGGACAGCGGCCTTGCTGGCATTGTAGTAGCCTTGCCAAGGAATGGGAGCTTTCCCGACGATGGAACCGATGTTAATGATCGTTCCCTTGGAAGCGATCAACAAGGGAGAGAAGGCTTTAGTAACACTGATGAGCGCAAAGACGTTCACATCGAACATCTTCTTTGCTTCAGAGACATCGGTATCCAATAACGGAAGGTTGTAACCTAGGCATCATCAGTAAAAATCCTTTGAACGATTCGAAACTTTTACCTCCGCCCGAGTTGTTGACTAGAAAATCCAACGTTCCTCCAGTAGCCGCTCTGACCTTCTCAACTGCCTGCTTGATGGACTCGTCATCCACAACATCAAGTTGAATAATATCCAGACCTAGAGCTTTCAGCTGCTGGACTTTGGCGAGATTTCGAGCTGTTGCAAAGACCCGTAGTCCTTTCTTGTGAAACTCTTTGGCTAGAGCCTCGCCGATTCCACCTGCACTGCATCCAGTGATGAGAACTGTCTTTTGAACCATTTTCAGTTGTCTGGTTCGTGGAACTATTGCTAATAAAAAGACGCCAATTAGGACGTTAAGAAGGGCTTGGCAAACAATTGACAGAACAAAGACTGAATAGATATTGACTGATGAGAGAAACGGGATACTTATCCTCAAGAACACCCTGATGCAACCTCTTGAGATATCCGGATATCCCTAGTTCCCTGTAGTGTTGCATGGACGATCTCAAAGCGGAAGAACTTTGGATCGCATGCCGACGATTTGTCAGATTGATTCGTGCTTGTGGAAACTCCATTGCAAGCCACCGTTTATATTTCATGCGGGATGATTAGTATTTTGAGGTTGCGATTAGTGAACACGGCCACATGGCTTTCAAACGACGGGAAGATTTTATTACTAAAAGTGGAAGTAGATCTGAAGAAATTTGATAGGTGGAGTTCAGGCCAAAACACGCTAAAATCGCGGGCACTTGAAAACGCGTCTGCAAGGCTAGGCTTTTCAACAGAACGCGTCTGGTACCTGATTCCTCTCCATCTCCGCAACATCAACAACAAAATCGACAATGGCGCCTTCAATCATGGAAACCGAGCCCGTGGCTCAAGTCTCATTGAAACAGACGGAAGTTTCTACTCCAGCAAAAGATTCTGCTCACGAAGAGTACCAATACCTCGACCTTATCCGCGAGATCCTGGACAACGGAGAGCATCGACCAGACAGGCAAGGATCTAATCCTCTCAATCAAGCAGACATGTACTGACAGCCACACAGAACGGGAACCGGAACCTTCTCTCTTTTCGCGATCCGTCCATTAAAATTCTCCCTCTCCTCCGCAGACGGCACCCCCCTCCTCCCCCTCCTAACAACAAAACGCGTCTTCTTGCGCGCCGTCATCGCAGAACTCCTTTGGTTCATCTCAGGCTCAACCTCCTCCCTCCCCCTCTCAGCCGCCGGCATAAAAATCTGGGACGGCAACGGATCCCGCGAATACCTGGATTCCGTGGGCCTCTCGCACCGTGCTGTAGGAGATCTGGGTCCCGTTTACGGATTCCAATGGCGACATTTTGGAGCCGAATATGTGGATGCGGAAACGGATTATACTGGGAAGGGAGTCGATCAATTGGCTGAGGTGATTTGGAAGTTGAAGAATAATCCTTATGATCGTAGGATTATCTTGTCAGCGTGGAATCCGAAGGATTTGAAACTCATGGCATTGCCGCCTTGTCATATGTTTGCGCAGTTCTATGTCTCGTTTCCGAAGGATAAGGATGGGGAGAAAGCGAAGGGAAGATTGCATTGCCAGCTTTATCAGCGCAGTTGTGATATGGGTCTCGGTGTGCCATTCAATATTTGCAGTTATGCGCTGTTGACGCATATGCTAGCTCATGTGTGTGATTTGGTGCCAGGAACGTTCACGCATACGATGGGTGATGCGCATGTTTATGTGGATCATGTTGAGGCGTTGAAGGTGCAGTTGACGAGGGAACCAAGGCCGTTTCCTGAATTGGAGATTGGGCGGGAGAAGGGGGGGACTATTGATGGGTGGAAGGTGGAGGATTTTGTGGTTAAGGGGTACGAGCCGCATAAGGGGATTGCTATGAAGATGTCGGTTTAGGCATCTTGGAAATGATGGGATGGACATGATCAATGTATACTATGAAGGCGTTTTGGTTTGGAATAGTTATCAAAATACTTCTTTCAGAAAGTTGTTCAGACTGCTGAAACGTACGGTACACGGTATTAAGCTCACTGAGACAGATCTATAATTTTACATTGTATGCTTGTTGAACGCCAACTTTTTGCCCTAAAACAGACGGGTGATGGTAATGCCTGCTCGGACCAGTCACTTCGACGAGAACTCCCGTAATGCATCTATGGCGGATGTCGTGCTATAAGAATCGCGGACACCTTTTGGAATACGCGGCCTCGCAGATAATAGAGTAGTTGATAGCCGTTTCTCATGATAGCTCCAACTGCATCCTCGACTGTGCCAGAAAGACGAACGCAGGCTTAATTGTCATCGACCGACGCAATCAAATCTAATAATAATTTTAGATAAAACCCCTTTAAAAATGTCTTTTAAATGGCCAGGCGTAGCTTCTGCAGCGATGTTTCGAACCAGATTATGTTGCATGGCGTATTATGTTCCTCTGGTAGTGATTCAATCCGTTGAAGGAGATTCAAGTTTCCACCCTATCTTTGCTCTAGTGGTGATTCTTGACGCCGAAGCTGATCCGAAGCTCCGTCCTTCTTTGCTGCTCTCAGACCGGGGGCATTCTCAACATCGTCTGCGGTCTCGAAAGTTGCACCAGGACTATTCTCAAATGCCATGCAGACAGCTGTTGCAAAGCCCCCGTCATGACTTATGCTCATCGGTATTATTTGCGCATCATCCCAATCGCCATGTTCGGGTTTGACCATGGCTATTGGTGCCTGCGTCATTCCATTCAGTAGCGGTTGCGAGACAATCTGGATATCCTGATATGTGAGCCGACGAGTCTGGTAGGCCTTCATAGCAGCTTCCTTGGCAGCAAACCTGAAGATCTTGTTAGAACGAAATGGCTAGACGGCGTGATGGGTGGAAAAACTTGCCGGCCTGCGAGGAACTGGGCAATATTCCACATTTCAGGGTAAAGCTTCTTCAGCTTCTCGTCTAAGACTTCCAGTTCGGAAGTCAAATCACCCTTTTCCTTCTGCTGCTGCTGGTCTCTGATAGCCGCTGCTTCTCCATCAGCCACACTTCCAGATGCTACAGCTGCTTCGGCATCCTCACTTTCCGCACGCCCTTCTGAAACATTTGCCTCTCCGACAGTGGTAGTGTCTGCAGCCATTCTTTCCAACCGCTTCTGGAAAAAAGGGCCTTCCGAGTCACCAATTGATAATTCGTTCGACGGTGCAAGATCTGCCGCAGCTGTGTCCTCCCTAACGTCTCCACTTGCTGCATTTTCAAGAGTGAGAGTCGTTGATCCTTCCTCTGACATTTCCACATCTGCAGTCTCATCACCTTCGACGGTCTTTGTATTCCGGTCTTCTGTTGTCTGTGGAAAGTGGAAGGGCCGCGTGCCCTTATATAACCTCGAATCTGCGGTCTGTCCATCGTTGACAGTATGGGGAAACGGTCCCGCCCGAAAATCAAAACTGTAAGCAGTTCTTGATGGGAACTCCTTATATCCCACGCCTAGCTGTTCCCTCTGCTTTTGTAAATCCCCCCATGCTGCCAAAGTATCCCCAACAGGTATCCATCTCAATTCTCTTTCCCTGGGTGTTAAGATCCTCTTGACAAATCTTGCTCTGCGTTGGGGATTGTATTCGGTTAAGAAACGGAAGATACGCTGCACAGAGCAGATATCGGTGCCCACATTAATGGGAAACGGGAAAGGTCGCGGCATCGCTTCATCGTCATGTCATTGTCGCGTCAACTGTTGAAGTTGTCGATCCCTGAGAAAAAGATTCAAGGAGTTGGGGATTTGAAGCTTGGACCCTCAAAATACAGGGGTTGTCGGGAAGGCTAAGTTAGCTTTTACAGGGGTCACTCTTCGCTGGCAGGTGAATGATCCCAAGGTTCTCACCAAAAAGACTGCATGTAAAATAATTCTTCAATTTGGTCACTTCCTGATTCAGTTTCGAGGAGCTATAATACGGTGGATATTCAAGGTCTCTTTTGTTGATTGCTGAAGTCATCGACGCACTTTCAAGAAATCGCGCCCTTGTAGAGTTCCGCTAATTGGGAGAGGGGTCAGCAGTTCATAATGTGGGCCCTGGAAAAGTACTGTTACGACTCAATTCGGATCAGTCATTTCAGTTTAATGTTCTATTCATCTAAATGACTTGAATCAGACTTGACCACTAAGAGATGTAGGGGGATGAAAGGTAACTTCAAACAGTCAACTGACGAGAAATGCTAATATCAAGCCACCAGAAAAGGAGAATGGGGAAGGTTTGAAAGTAAGCGAACTTCTATCTTCATTCGTGGTATCTTGATATCTATATCCATCTATCATGCATCATAATATGTACACTCTAATAAATAATGCGTGCAAAAAGGAACTCTCGTCTCCATTCCAGCAACTCCGACTTCATACCATAATGAAGTGTATGTATTAAGAGCTGTGAGAAAGCTCAGCTTCCTCAACCTTAATGACCTTATCGCCATCATAGTGGATAGTCTCAACAACACCACCAATGATTCCAGCAGCAGAAGTGACAATATTCTTGACACGTATGATGTGACGGCCATGTCTGATCCAGTGGAAGGTGGTGTAGCCGAGAACATATGCGAATCCGACGAGAGGGACGATGTAAGAGATACGAGTGCCTGCTGAGTCAGCAATGGCACCTTGAATCGGTGGGAAGACGGCGCCTCCAGAAACACCCATGACCAAGATACCTGCACCACGTCGAGTGTGGCGGCCAAGATTGGCAGTACCGAGTGTGAAGAGAGTTGGGTACATTGGAGCCTCAAAGAAGAAGAGAAGGATGAGGACTATGACTGCGCCCTTTCCGTGGGTAGCAATGATGATAGCGTTGAAAGCGATTGCGAAGGTCGCGTAGATCATCAGAAGAAAGTCGGCTTGGAAGACGGTAGCGAGCGCTGTGGCAATGAAGCGACCGACGGTGAAGGTGATGAGGGCGTAAGACAACATATTGGATGCCTGGGCTGAGCTAAAGGTTGCGTTTTCCGTGGCATAGTTGATAAAGAAGCTAGCAACTGTGACTTGTGCGCCTACGTAGCAGAACTGAGCAATGAAGCCGAAGATCATGTTGTATTGCTTATAAAGAGGGCCTTGTCCGATCTCGTTTCCGAACTCGTCAATAGCGAAGTTCTCGACCGCAGTGGAGCTGTTGAGCATCTCCTCGGAGACCTCAGGGAGCTTGGAGACCAAAAAGAGGATGGCAATTGCAACTCCAGCGCAGGCGACGGCAAGGTAGACAAATTGGACATTGACCAAGTTGTGGGCGTTCTTGCCGGTGAAGAAGAACTTGGAAGCAATCAAGGGACCGATGAAAGAAGCAACACCGTTCCAGGACTGGCAGAATTGAAGACGAGCAGACGCTGAGGCTGGATCACCGATAACGACAGCGTAGGAGTTGGCAGCAGTTTCCAAAGTAGCGAGACCACAGGCGATGACGAGAGTGCAGGCGCAGAAGCCACCGAAAGAGGCAAGACGATGGCTGTATGCGGAGAAGTGTGCGGTGGGCTATTTGAAAGTCAGTAATTGTGACTGAGAGTGATTGAAGTAAGGAATACTGACCCAGAAGAAGATGGCACCCAGAGAGTAGAGAGAAAGCCCCATTAGAATTGTGACTTTGTAACCCTTTCGCTTCATGACTTCAGCAGCAACCGGGGAGAAAAGCAGGTAACCTCCGCCGAAGTAGACGACTTGAAGACCAGTAGATTGAAGCTTGGTGATGTCGAGAACCGTTTGGAAGTGCTTGTTGAGCACATCGAGAAGACCGTAACTGAAGCCCCACAGGAAGAACAGCGAGATGACGAGGGATAGAGGGAAGATGAGGGCTTTGCCGCTGAGGAAACCAGACGCAAGCGTCGGAGCAGCGAGGGGAACACCACCGCCAGCCATTTCGAATGATTTATCGGCGGAAGGTTTGAAAGAGTGGATGAAAGACCGTCAGAAGTCTTAACTGTTCACTTGGAGTGAATGATTGTGAAGGTGCACGTTGGATGTCGAAGCTGTTGATGATGTTCATTTTCCTGTGAGAAGGGAGTTATCTTTATACGTCTCCTTCGATGTAGATTTTGATATGAGGCAAGAGCCATCTCTAGACCCTTGCTCAGGGCTTCTTCTCAATTGGGTGATTCGTCGGCGGTGGTGTCTCGCAAGGCCAGGAAGGTCTGGACGCCCCCGGGACTTCACGACATGGAGAAGTGGATCTACGTTATTCCGGAGTGGCCTGGTCCTGCATCTGGAGCTCAAATCTCAATGGCTAGTCGAGAGTCCGGCCTTTGACGGTCGAGAAATTTTCGAAAGTCATTGGTGGGCAAGCCACAGAACTAGGTTTGCACTCCGAGAGAATAACCGAAGACGGCAGTCTGCAATGCAGATCGTTGGCATCTTCGAAATCCAATCACAGCGCTGCCCAGCAGTAAGTCGCAACAACTCTCGCTCCAGCGACCTCAACCAGTCCATGAAAGGCTAGCTTGGCTCTCCCCATATCTCCATTCCCCATGTCGTCAAGATTGTCGGGAAAATAGAGTTTTATATCTCGGGCAAATTATGGATCACTAGAGACAAGAGCTTGAAGCTCCAGATCTCCACTGTCCATACACCTAGCTCTCTCCGTGAATTTGATACTCGGAGGTATCCACAGAGGCGTTTTGGAAGGTATGATAGTGTCGGCTGCTTGACTCGCGCTCTTGTCATTCCTCTCCCGCTTCATGGATTGGTTGTCCAGACGGTGTGTCTCCCTTTTGCGTCCTGCATATCGATGGAGGGGTAGAGGAGGTACTGCAACCGCAGCGGCATTTGGAGCTTCTGAGCATCTCAATAGCCGCTTCCTACTCACACACCATCAGCCATGACCGATATCCCTATCCTTGCTGTCCTCCATTGGATACGGAGGTATCCCTCCTCTACAACCCGCCACAAGTCATGGTCCAGACCAATAAATCGCTCATCACAATGCACCATCCACTGCTTCTTTCGCTGTGTTTTTCCTGGTCCTTCTAGCGTCCTTCTAGAAGCCCTCCACGTTGGAGAAAGGCCAAAACCCCAGCGCTAAAAGCCCTGTCAGACACCGATCATCGGCACTCGCTTCCCCACTTCGGGACCTTTCCTCCCTTTCCCTCCTCTCCTCGCAGCATGCACGGATATCTCCAGCCCAACCAAAAGCTCCAACCACTCCGAAGGTTGAGTTTATCTGCAAAGTCATCCCGCCAAAGCAAGCTTCTAAAGCTTCTGGAAGGTGATACAGAGACTGGTGCTTTTCTAGCGTACTTCTGCTTCTGATAGTGGCGTGGGAGACCCCAGCATTTTGCAGCAAGAGGCGGAGAGGGAAAATGTTGAGCCTTACGCTAGTGTTCTGTAAGGCTTGAGTGATTAAGCTTCAAATCTCGGAAATGGCATGATATCAATATCAACAGTTAGTAATAGCACCGATTAAGCAACCGAAGTTAGAAGGTGCTACCAAGGATCCATGCTCACTCAATGCTTGAACGCCTGTGGATTGAGATATCACTGTTGTCTGATATCAAGCCACAACCTATTAGCTAAGTCCTCGGTCAAATAGTTACCTGCAACCACTTCCATGTCTCGATTGAAACCTGGATGGCGTTGCTGGTTGAGTCATGGATGAAGATGCATTTCAGCCCAACCTATGCAGCTTCTAAAGAAGTAAGTCGAGGATGATAGCAAAACAAGTTGTTACAGTAATAAGTGAGTAATCGCAGTCCAAGATATGCAATGCACACAACCCCTTGCCTTTGGCCGGGGAACGAGCTTGCACATTGGTCAAGCAAGATTCGACTTCGAGCACACTTAGTAGAAACATTGACACATTCTCTTGATGAGGCATTTATTCATGGTATCTGACTGATCCTATCAACAAGCACCCCATGCATGTCAGACCCTGTAACATTTGTACACACAACCACAGAAACCTCCATGCTGTATACAATCGTAGAGTCGTAGAGATCTCCGTACCATGTAAATGCCTTGACCACCGCTCAACTACCATTGAGCCTATGCAAGCCAACGCCCATACAATGCACAATGCGTATTTGTAATGAAACCTTAATCTGCACCACTATCAACACGGTTGAGGAACTCCCTAACACGAGAAAGTTCGACGTCATCCTGTTCACTTTCAACGGCCCGAAGAAGGCTCTCCAAGTGACTGTCGACACGATCCTCCTCCACGTTCGTGCACAAGCTGATGATCTTGCGATACTTGGCTGCCAGATCCGAACTCTTGCCGTGAAGATCCCGAAGACCTTTCTCCAATTGCTCGTTGTTGCCCTTGTAAGCATTGATGCGAGCTCGAAGTAAGTGGGTTGGTGGAAGGGAAGCCAACAATTGGCGCTGAGCTTGATCGAGGACTTGAGGTTGATGGGCCGTGGGGTTGATGTTGGACAAGATGTTGGCTGGGAACGCTCCGGTGGGAATCGCAAGACCTTTGTCGGCGTCGCCAAGCTGGAATTCACCTTCACCATTCAGCTCGCCGTACTGTTGCTGCATCTGAGTGAGACGCGATCGTTCCTCCTCGACAGCCTTGGTGAGGTTTGAGAGTTTAACTTTAAGGTCCTGGCGGTCTTTGGCTCTCTCATTAATCTCGTCCAGGCGGTTACGAGACTTGCCAAGTGCCGCGGATGAGTCTCGAAGAGCGACGTGGATTGAATCGATAGTGGATTGCTTTGCCTTCATCTCTGCAGTGAACTCATCTTCGATTGCGGTGAGGACTTTGGAGATAGCTTAATGGAATTAGCGTCAAGCTGCCGTAATTCACTGATAGAAACTTACAATTGAGGATCTCTCCGCTGCTTTCACGCGTCTCCTTCGCCATCGCTCGTTCTTGTTCACCAAATACTCCTGTGCGATTTTCAATATCAAGAGGGTCGCCAATGCCGAAGTCAATCGGACAGAGGTTTGAGCGGTTGGCGAGAGCGGGATCGGCTCCTACTTCAAGAAGCTGAGAGATGATGCTCCGGTTGCCGATTCTGGCAGCAATATTCAGAGCTGTGTCGCCGGATTTGTCTTGTACGTTCACTATTTCGGACATGAAACGACCAATTCCCATTGACTTCAGTGCAGGAGGTCCGTTGTTGAAGGACTGTTGACTGTTTGGCGCGCTTCCTTGGCGTACGACGAACTCGAGGAGTGATTCGAGATAGTACTTGCTCGCTTGACTGCGTCCTTTGACTGCCGAAGTGATGGCGATATGATGGAGAACGGTGCGACCGCGTGAATCGAGAAGTTCAATGGTCGGGCCAAGAAGCTCCAAGAGATCAGGGAAACTGCCGTTGTCGAGGTTGTTGGTGACAACACAAGCGCGGATCAAGGCTGTTTCTCCAACTCGGTTGACACGAAATATTGAGGCTCCACGCGCGATCAAAGTCTTGAGGAGGGGTAATCGAGCGAGTGTTGCGGCCCAATGCAGTGCTGTATTGGCAGAGTTGTCAATTGGCATATCGAGGTCCTCTGGAGAGAGGGCAAGGAAAGCGTCATGGTCCCTGAAATCGGTTTCATGGTTCTTAGTGAAGAGATCCATCAACATAGCTCGCTTTTTCGAGGCATTCTTTCTGTCCTGCGATGAAAGAGGCATAAGTGCTGTAGGGTTCTCCTCATCCTGATAAGCGTGTTGGCTTGGATGATAGACAAAGGATTCATTTGGCTCAGTCGGGGATGCCTCTCGCATAGATAGATTGTAGTAATCATCGTTTAGAGGCTGCTGAGAATCATTCACGCTCGGTGAAGGTCTCATTCTCTTTCTTGGTGGTTCTTCAAAGTCTCCGTTCCGTGATTCTTCCCGTCCCGTGTGAGAATAATGAGGGCCGGATTGAGTTGCGTACGCCGAGTCTTGTCCATTGACCGCAAAGCTGTCTGCTGACGCAAAGCTCTGCATACTCTGTTGCGAGCCGCCTGGGAAGGCAGATTCCTGAGATCCAAGGTGCTGCTGTGAAGAGGACTGTCTGCTGAAACTGGCGGGCCGGGTAGCAGTGCTCCCATTTTTGATTCGCGGAACCGGCGAGTCAAAACGAGCTTTGCTGATAGCTGCCACTGCAGTTGAGGCAGTACTCGAAATATTCTTGAAGAATGTTCCTTGTCCACCAGCCCGACTATCAGAGCCAGCATTGTACAGTCTTTTCCGTTGGGCGGCCATTGCTTGCTCTTTGGTAGGTGTGTCAATACCACCTCTTCCTGCAATCCCGCCGTCCTGTCCCATATCGTATGTCAGGAGAGGTCGAAGAAGCTCCTCAACGCCATATTGTCTGCAAAACTCAAGGCCCCTTTCGAACTTTATCCAGGTGCCCTGATATTTTCCATATCCTCCTTGAACCTTCTCATGTTCTCCTATGAGGATTTCTTTCTCCAGAACCTTCGTGCGCTTGCCTTTCTCGATTCCGGCCACCTTCAATATCTGGGTTGCATTCAGCCAGCTATCTTTGCGCCGGCGCATCACTGCGATGCCATTGACTTCCATTTCGTACACATCCACTCCCGAGTATATTGCCTGCAAAAGTTAGTGAAGATCTTCGGGCTATCAAAAAGGGGGCTGACCGAGTAAATCTGCGGCGCAGAATTCCTTCGATTGAGCGCACTGTTTGATTCATACTGTCGAAAAGGGCCTCCGGGCTGCATCATCAAGTTGCTCCCTTGAGAGCCTTGGCTCATACTGAATGACATCTGAGGATTTGGTCGGGTACCCGGTGATTCCAAGTCGTCGAACGCACCACTGGCGGATGAGAATGAACGAGCGTGATTAAGGTGGTTCTGTCGAGAGTGGGAGACGGTCGCAAGAGGTTGGGGGTTTGTTGCAACTGTCGCTGATGCCATAGGGGGTGAACGGAAAGGTGAGCGGCTTGGGCGCTTGGAAGATGAAGATGATACCTTCACAGACAATGTAGGATACCACAGGACTGTGATTCTGGTATTGTCGCTGTCGCCCAGTAAGTCGTCGATGGTCTTCGATCAATGCGAAATAAAGGACGCGCCTTCATGGGCCGGTATGGCAGCGGGGGGGGAGGTCGACGTGTCTTTCGTGTGCCTCGCGCGTCTTGGAAGTAAAGTGGTTTCTCTTGGTAGGTCTGAGTGGGGTGGATTGTTCAGAGCCAATCATCGGTCTTGATGGAAATGAACGCGACGGGCTGCTTGGACGCGAATTGAAGCGAGGGGATTTTGCACAAAGATGTGCAGCATGCAGATACGGGTTCACCGCTTTGCTGTACCAGGAGGTTTGTATGATGCACTTATCCGCTGAACAATAGAGTACGAGAATCACAGCACACAAAGTCTCTGTTTGTATCAAAGTCCTATTGGTAGATTTTACTCAACCAGATTTGTGTCTCGCCTGAATTTGCTATGTATGATACTGGAACTGCGGACGCGACACGCGATATCGACTTGTAGGTTTCCGCCTCAGGCGACAATGACAAATGTTTGTTGGGTTGCTGCCAGAGAATTTCAACAGCAACAGCTATTCAGCGCAAACATACCGCAGTTCCCATTGTTCTCCGATGCCCAACCTAGATCGGACAAGAATCAGGCAAGCAACATGATCCCATGAATTGGTCCCAATATCGACATGGGGCAGCCGATGCCAGATGAGCTACGACATGCCTACAGAGCTCTTCTCCGTGCAGCAACCTACCTCCCAGATTCCGCCGCCAGAACCTATATTCACAACTATGCCGTACATCGATTCAGATCTGTTGCGGACAAGATCCAGTCCAAGAATGGGGATTCGGCTAAAGAATTAGTAGCCAGATATCACGACAGGGAAAGAATTGGGAAGGTCTGGCAAGCTTCTAGACAGCTTGAGCGCGCTGCCCAAGGCAATATAACAGATCTGCAGAAGGTTCTCTATCTCACCTATGGACGAGCTGGGAAAAGAAGACGGGAATTGGTGCAGCAACTTCTTAAGCCGGAGGAGGGTGAATTTCCTCAGGATCAAGCAGCGCTGGAAGAGTTGATCCAAAAGCCGTCGGGAAAGGAACAGCACAAACACCAGGACAACAAGAAGCTCCAGGCTTTTATTAAAAGTCAGCGATTCAATCATCCAATAGAGAGGAGTAAAGCAAAGCTCAAAGTCCTGGCTCCGAAGATACCAGAGACAAATGTTTGGGGACGTCCGGTACCTTTGAAACTGCAGGCATCTATAAAACGACGGTATTGGGCAGATACGTTGGATAGGATATTACCGCCGGTGCCTCGACACGAATGGGATAGACTGCGGGATCTTGCAACTGGCACAATTCCTATCGACGATCCACCTCCATGGCGAAGCAGACCTCTGGAAGAGCCATCCGAGACAAAGTTATTGGAATACTTTACACTTCCAACGAACTATCACAATTTGGATATTGAGGGGGTTGAGATTGAGAAGGATTTCGTTCCCATGTCCTTGGAGAAGAATCGGAACACAAGGGGTTTGAAGCACTTGACACCAAGATTCATGCGAAGACTCTATGCAACGATATGGAGCATGACACCAACAATGTCACAGGACGAGGTTACGAAGACATGGATGATCAAATGGGGAGGAGCACGATCAGCAGCGCACACTGGACAGATTACAGCACCCTCTACAAAAGATATGGAGCTCTTCGAGGGAGCTACTGAAGAGGTCAAGCCTTCACGTTCATGGTCTAGGCAGCAGAAGCGGGACCAAAAGCAGCAAAAAAAGATTACGCAAGGACATAGGCCTCCGCCCAAGGTGCTTCTGGGGGACGAAGGATATATCCAGGGAGTTGTACCAGTAATATGAAGTTTCCACATTCAATGCTTGCCATTCTATGCCATGCAAAGCCATCTATGAAGCAGGACTTTTGTCTCCATGCCACCACGTCTACCAGTCCTCTAACCAGCTCTGTCCCCTCAACAGAACGGCTACCCTTCCCTCCATCCCCGTTATCAACCTCTAACCCGCCCTCTTCGCCAGCTCCCCCAACCCCTCCCCATCAACCCTCATAACCTGCCACTCCCCCATAGCCTTCGCCCCAAGTTTTTCATAAAACTCAATACTAGGCGTATTCCACTTCAACACACTCCACTCCAATCTTCCACCCCCAATCTCCAACACCTCCTTAGCCAACTCCCCCAAAAGTCTCTGGCCATACCCCCTTCCCCTCTCGCTCTCCCTGACATATAAATCCTCCAAGTAAATGCCTGGTTTGGCGCGCCAGGTGCTGTAGTTGTAGAAATAGAGTGCCATGCCGGCAGGGGATCCCGAGGGAGAGAAGATAAGGAGACACCGCGCGGGGCGGGAGGAGGAGATGGAGTCGCCTGTTGAGGGAGTAGTATTGGAGGGGGAGATGAGGCCGGAGGGTGCGAATGCGATGGTGTTTAGGAGTTTTTCCGGGGTTGCTTCTACGGCGGAGGATTCGTGCTCGTAGTCGGCGAGCTCTTGGATTAGTTGGAGGATTATGGGCACGTCTGCGTTGCGTGGATTAGCTGGGGGGGGGTTGAGGGAAGGGGCAAGGCTGACCTTCACGGCGTGCGTGCCGGATCACGGTGCCTTCTTGAGGTGCCATTGTGGGTACCAATTGAGTGTTGAGAATAGAGAGAGTTGTGAGGAAGTAGATTCAGAAGAGAAGAGTCTGGCCTCAGCTTTACAGATATGTTTTGTTATATCTCAATTCGTTAGATGTCAAACCAATGGCAACATGTCGAGTACAGGGCGGCTGGTGGGGTCAAAAGAATTTGGCGGGGGCGGAATTGGGACCGTTCTGATGACATCTCAATCGCTCGGTTCTTTTAGTGATTCTCAAATCGATGTTTTCAATTTTTATTACTGCTGTTTTCAAAATGAAGTAAACCCATTTTGTTTCTTAACGATCCTCAAAGTCAATTGATGATTGGGAAGGAAACATTTTCTTTCGGAAATCATGTCTTTGAGCGGAATCAAATTTGTCCGAATGTTGCTGTTCTTACGAGACACTCTCCCTTCCCGAATCTACCCGCACTTTCGAAATCCCTATAAACGCAAATGTAACCTCGTAGCCTATACCCCAAAATTTTCATCTATCTAAGACTCCTGATAATTCAAGCATACCTACTCATCTCAGAAATCCAGCTATGGCTCCCATCACGCTACCCGATCTCAAGGCGCTCTCGCTCAGCTTATGTCTTCTCCTGAGTACCTACACAACTTACCTCTGCGGTACACCACCCAACCCTACTCCCTACAACTCCACGAATCCCGATAGCATGAGCGCTGCCGTAACACCCTCAGCACTGTTTTTCCGGCGGTTCATCAATGTTTCCTTAGGCGTCTATCACGCTTATCTATGCCTAACATATCCCTCTCCTCCACGACTTACCTGTCCACACCCCTCTCAGCTCGCGCCTTACCTCTTCACCTGGACTCCCCATAGCATTACTTGCATCACAATCACCCTTCTAGGCTGCTATATCCGCCTCTCAGCCTTCTCTGCTCTGGGTTCAAATTTTACATTCCGCCTCGCGGCACCGAAGAAGCTTGTCACTTCCGGTCTTTACAATTATGTTCAACATCCATCCTACACGGGGAAAGCCTTAGTAGTTCTTGCTAATTGTGCACTGCTTCAGAGGCCTAGTGGTTCGGTGGCTTGTTGGTTGCCGGCGTGGATTGTGGAAGCGAGCCTTTTTTGGAGAGGATTGGCTTGCTTGCTTGTGTTTGGTGTAACCCGTGTTACGTGGAAGAGAGTTAAGGAAGAGGAGATGATGTTGAAGAGTACGTTTGGGAAAGAATGGGAGGCTTGGCATGCGAGGACGAAGAGGTTTATCCCGGGTTTATTTTAAGGTAGAGAGGGCGATACTTTTGATAATTTCTATATCGGGTAACCTAGAGATGGTAAGAGGGCTCTAGATTTTTCAATTAGTTACAAAGAGCCGACTTTCTTCAGTTATTCACTTATCTTGAAGGATTCCATCTCAAAGCCTGCTTTCACCTATAATATCAATAGTGACTCACCCACCATCGGCTGACCCATCATCTGGCCGAGATCACCGGCGAAAACACCAGCCGAATACTTTGTCACCTCTCCCTCATTCCACCTGGCGAGTCCTGGTGCTCCAAAAGTCCATCGAATACTCCTCGCCGCAAACAATTCCACATTATGCTGTCCTTCCAAGCATTCTATCGAGAAGAAAATTCCATTCTCGCAGACCAGACCCTTGGAACTGCCCGTGAATCCAATTATTACAAATGCTTCGAACATTGCAGGAATCAAGTCTGACTTCCCTCTTTCCTTCGGTCCAAAGAACCCAACGCTACCGGTGACTTCAGGTTGGGACGGATCATTTTCTGCCCCGTAAAGCCATATCTCAAGTCTCTGCTCGACTTTTGCACTCATGGACACTGAGGGTTTGAGGCGAATCATGTTATCAAGCCAAAACCCATGAGAGTCTTTGTGTGCTCTTTGGGTTTCGCCAAAAGGCTCACCATGGCTGCACCAATTAAGAACTGGAACTAGGTGAATAGGCATATTGTCGTTCGAGTTGGGTTGGTGAGGATCGGGTCGCCAAGAAAATCCAGGTCTCTCATCTCTTTTGTCGTTCGTATAGATGAAAGAGTAGTCATTGACTTCTTCGCAGGTAGACATGACCTTGTCTGAGAGCTCCGATAATGTTGCGGCAGGTGACCAAGACGCTTTCCGAGTCAAAGCCCCTAATGATGCTAGAAGTCGATTGCCAGGGTAGTGAGGATCAAAACTCCGAGCGGCCATATTTGACAGAACTGCAAGCGCTGAGCGTTCGAGGTATACTGACAGTCGTGCATCTAGCAACGTGTCTGCCAGATTGTTGAGATTGGGAAACTTTTGAAGGAACTCAGCCTGAGAAGTTTCGGTCTCCTTCGTCCATCGTACCGAAGAGTATCCTACCGAATTCAGAAGCGGTTCGTAGGGCACAACGACCAGTTTGTCCGCTGATGAAAAGGTTGTAAAGTGTACGTTTGGATTGTTGACCATCTCCTGGTACGTCCAGACCCTGCTAATCCAGGTGTCAAGTTCAAGATCCGCCATTTCCTTTCGTGACAGTTGCATGGCGGTGTTGGATGCCGAGACTTTCCTGACTATTTCCCAAGCAGCTCCTTGAAGGACGACAACCACAGAAACTGCCGTGCTATAGATGAAGCCCATACTTTCATAAGTCAGTCAAGTTTGGTCAGCGAATCAGAGGGGAAACGCATACCTTTCCAGCGTTCCATGACGACTGGATCCAGCTATTTGAGGAACACATATTGCGTCTATCCAAAATGCTTCGACCTTTTCCCCTCCTCCATTATCCTGCATAGCGTCAATGGCTTTCATAGCGGCCTCCAGAGCAGGCTTCGTCTTATTGGAAATGTCTCTTTTGCAGTCGAAGAAGCTCCCAGCTTCGTCCATTACTGTTCCCCAGACGTATGAAACGCAATGAAACTTCGCACTACCCATTTCAGTGGCATCGATGGGTCCTTTGACACGCCACCATTTGCCATTGAGCTTCTCGTCTCCTTTCTGCCTTGCTTCTCCCTCAGCTACAGGAACGACAAGATTTAACTCCATCATAGACTTCACAGTGTAATTGAAAGTAAGGTTGAAGAAGTTTGCCGAAAGAGCAGTTGATAATAGTTTTTGAAACGAGCGTCTCTAATGCCCACCTCTCTTACCGCTGTGGTGCTGCTGTGGCTTCCACAGACTTGCCGCTGGGCAGATGCTGCAAGGCTACTCGCCCTCGAACATACCCTGAAAATTTCGGCTTGGGTCATAGACAAAGATATGTATCGACGCTATGCCAAATTCGGTTAAGCACAACTACTAAGTCACATCATATGTAAATGGTACTCCAAGCCAAACCTCTCACGGTCTCTTACTTCAGGTATTGAGGCCTTAATCCAGGTGTAATCTAGAAAATACTAGGACAAGAAGTATTGCATTGTCGCGGATTATATATATATATGTATTATTGGTGAAATAAGCGAGAGCCAGATCGTTAAAGCCGGGTGTTTCCTTGACATCTTCTGCCCTGCCTGCTAATACCTGATGCACAGGAATCTTCTTTACTATTCATTAATTTATCTCGCACGTCCTCTACACGCATTAATTTAGACAGCTACGCCTGGCATCTTCAACTAATGAGCCGAGTCTGCTGTGTTCGCGTCTATCTTGTGAACTTCCCTGCTTCTATGCTTCTTAAAATCTACGTATAATGCGTCTTTTGAAACTTAAAGATGATGGCGAGTTCACCCTGACCGAGTTTATTGGCGACAAGATTCCGCGGTATGCTATACTTTCGCATACTTGGGGACCGGATGGCGAAGAGGTTACATTCAAAGACATCTCAGAATGTACTGCTAGGAGCAAGGCTGGATATACCAAGATCAGCTTCTGCGGACAAAAAGCTGCTGGCCATGGCCTAGAATACTTCTGGGTGGACACTTGCTGCATCGATAAGTCAAGCAGCGCCGAGCTTCAGGAGGCTATCACATCTATGTTTCGCTGGTATCGCAATGCTGCCAAATGCTACGTATATCTGTCAGATGTTTCAACAAATGGCCATGATCTAGTCGACCAGTCCTTACAGTCGTGGCAATCAGCCCTCCGGGAAAGCCGATGGTTTACCCGTGGTTGGACACTTCAAGAACTTATTGCTCCGCCGTCAGTTGAATTCTTTTGCTCGAATGGCAAACGACTTGGTGACAAGAAATCGTTAGAGCGACAGCTTCACGAGATAACAGGTATTGCGGTGCCGGCTCTTCAAGGAACTACTCTATCTGCTTTCAGCGTTAACGAGCGACTGTCATGGGCAGAAAATCGTCAGACCAAGCGTGAAGAAGACAAGGCTTATTCTATGTTAGGCATTTTCGACATCTACATGCCACTTATGTATGGTGAGGGGGCGAAAAATGCATTCAGTAGACTTCAAGAGGAGCTTGAAAAGCGTCTAAGAAAACATCAGCTCGACGAACTATCGACTCTCTCACATTTCAATTCCACTAAACGATCAAAGACTTCACGCAGTCAGTCATCCTCTGTTCCTTCCGGTCGCGACCCGAACTTTCTCGATCCTGAACCGCTTTTTTACTCTGAATACTCCGTGCCTGGTGGTAAGTACAGAACCGTTGATCATTCATAATAAGGGAATGCTGACTGGCGGCTAATGATTAGACAACCCACCAGAGACCCAAAAAGAGCCAGTTACAAGAGTTAGTCATAGTATCGACGCCAACACAAAACAGTCACTAACAAGTTCGACAAACAGGAACGGATAGCACATCGACGAGAAAGACTTCGTGATCGAGAAATCTTACAAGACATACACAAGAGGCAGGAAGAATCTTGCCATAGCTTGAAGATAGATATCGCATCCCTCGACCGTCCCAGAAGGGATGATATAACAAAAGCGATGGCCGAAGAGGAACTCAGAAAAGCGCACGAGGTCATGAAAATCCGTGCACAGAGGAAGAGTGACATTTTGGCCTGGATCCCCTCTATTTCCTTCAGGGATAAGCATCAGGGAAAGCTAGCGGAGTGCATCGAAGGGACTGGCGAATGGCTGTTAAGCCATGAAGCATTCCAATCCTGGAAGTCTAATGATCGATCGACTGGTCTCTGGGTGCACGGGAAACATGGCTGTGGCAAGTCGCATCTGGCT
Organism: Gamarada debralockiae; assembly: GCA_002803225.1. Taxonomy (NCBI): domain Eukaryota; kingdom Fungi; phylum Ascomycota; class Leotiomycetes; order Helotiales; family Hyphodiscaceae; genus Gamarada; species Gamarada debralockiae. The sequence continues at coordinate 32,674 of NXFV01000186.1, read as the reverse complement.
GCCCTGGTCATTCAAAACTTGGAGGACTACATGCAAGACGCGCGAAGCAACATCCAGCAAGCTTTCGCCAACAGGGCGGTTGCATATGTGTTCTGCAGTCGACCCGCTGCAATCACATACTCTCAGCTCATCGGGTCGATCTTGAAACAGCTCTATGACCAAGTCCCGCTAGACGAAGACTTCCCAAGTTTAGAAAACAGCTATACAAAGCTAGGAAGAAAGAGCGAACCCCCGACTCGGATTGAAATGATGGACGCCATCAAAGCTATTGTGGAAAAGTTCGATGAAGTCTTCATTATAGTCGACGGGCTTGACGAATGTCACACCATGCATGACGAGGGGTTCTGCTTCGAGCATTTTTGCAATTTCTTAGGGTCCCTACCAGCGCAAGCACGGCAGTCCTTGGTGACCAAGGTGATTGTTTTCAGCCGCCCGGACTATCGAGAAATCACCCGGGGCCTTGTTGGCTGGCCCTCCGTTCAAGTTGATGCCGGCGCGAATTCGGGTGACATTGAGATTTTCATCTCCAACACTCTTTCGCAACTTAAGAACCAGGGCGCTCAACAGAAAAAAAATAGCTCTCCCGAGGAGACTCTCGCGCAACAAGAGACTCATGATGCTCAACAGAAGAAACATGACCCTTTTGAAGAGATAAAGAGTTTTCTACTATCTAGGGCCGATGGCATGTTTCTATGGGTGTCCTTGGTTTTTCGTCATATTGAGAAGAAGCGCTCAGTCAATAAAATGAAAGACGCCATCAGAAGACTACCCCCTACTTTGAACGGCATCTATGAGCTAGCGCTCGAGCAGCTTCTCAACCAGGGTGATGTCAGCGAAGAAGCTATCAGAATTCTGATCTGGACAACTAATGCACAACGGCCGCTTTCTCGAAGGGAATTGTTAGAAGCTCTCGCTGTCGATCCCGAATTTCCGGAGATGAACGAGCTTGATGAATACAGCCGAATTCAAGACGACTCAGGATTTACGTCGCAGTGTTCAGATTTGATCGTTGTCAAAGACGACCACTATCACCTAATCCACACGTCACTGAAGGACTATTTGCATGATGGGTTGCCGGCGTCGACATCTGCCACCATCCAGAGGTTCCAGGAAGCCCAGATGGATGCTCAGCGGATGATTGCCGAGACGTGCCTCAGATATCTCAACTTCAAAGAGTTCCACCGTGTGCCTCCTGTGACTCGCGAGGAGTACGATGCCTTTATCCAGGCGCATCCATTCTTCCATTATGCTGCCAAGAATTGGGCGCAGCATTTTACAAATGCTCAGCATCCTGACCTCAACAACCTGGCCACAAAACTTCTTCTGTCGGATGGACCGCGAGAATTAGCGATGCTGCACGCACAATTGGAGGTTCCACCTGACGTACTCGGCAGTTTCAAATTCTTTCCTTATTCTTCTAGAACTTCACCACTCCATCTCATCATTTGCTTCGATTTAGTACAGCTTACGGAGTTTGTTCCGCTACCGCCTCTATCATCAGACTTTGACATGTGCGGCCTTCGTTTTTCACTTTTCGACTGCGCGTGGTTGTTCGAAAGCCGTCGAATGTGCAAATGGCTAGTTGAAAACCAAGCAGACACCAATTCCACCTACTCGGGCTCTTTTGATCCTGTATACGTGGCCGCCAGTATGGGTTTAGGTGATCTCATATCCATTTTGGTGTCTAAAGGTCATGGAGTGAATATACCGACGACTGGCAAAGGGTTCACGGCCCTTCACGAAGCCGCATACATAGGATCGAACGAAGCTGTCAAGGCTCTCGTTGCAGCAGGCGCAACGCCAGATGTGGTTGAAAACGGAGGAATGACTGCACTCCTATATGCAGCTGAAAGGAAACACTGGGAAATCGTTCGAACTCTCTTGTCTTACGAAGTACAGGTTACACGAAAAGGACCCAACGGCGCCACTGCGTTGCATCACGCCGCAAAAGGGGGCTCGTCAGAAGCATGCCTAGCCATCATACAAAAGGATCCTTCAACAACCAACAGTCCGGCAGATGGTAGTTGGGGCGCCAAAACACCTTTGCATTGCGCTGTCGAATCTGGCGCTCACTCTGTTGTGAGTCTCCTAATCTCTCATGGTGCCAACATGGAGGCCAAAACTTCAACGGGGGACACAGCACTACTCCTAGCCGCCGCGATTGGCCACCTCGAATGCCTCAAAGTGTTGGCATCCGAGGGCGCCAACGTTCGGGTCACCAACAATCAAGGAAAATGTGGACTCCATCAAGCTGCGGCCAACGGCACTGATGCAGCTTTGGAACTTCTCCTCAGCAAATGCAGCGAAGCAGACCTCGTGAACTTTGCTGATGTGAATGGGGATATGCCAGTTCATGTAGCTGCTCAAAACGGCAATCTCGTTGCTGTCAAGCGCCTTCTAGAGTGTGGTGCTAACCCAAATGCTCGTAACAAACGTGGCACGCCGCTACTTCATAAAGCGATCGGCTCCGGCTCTGTCGATATCGCGAAAATCCTGGTTCACGAGAAATATGTCGACGTAAAAGTTGCCGATTCTGATGGCAACACAGCGTTGCATCGCGCTGCTCTCTTTGAGCGCCCGGAGTGTATAGAGTTTTTGATTTCGGAAAATGTCGATCCAGAGGCTCGTGACAAGTGGGGATGGACAGCATTGGCATACGCCGCCGATGGTAACAATACGGCCTTCATCTCGAGCCTCTTTGAAGCTTGTCCGAATCTCAATGCCTGTCCTCAGGACAACTCGGGCGAAACGCCGCTCCATCAAGCGGCAAAAAGCGGCCACCTCGACGTCGTTCGTTTACTGCTTCAAAAGAATCCCGACGCTACCACCATACGTGACAACCTCTCCGACCTGCCGATACACAGGGCCGCGGCAAAAGGTCACATTGACGTCATTAAAACACTCCTCGAGTATAATCATATTGATGATGAAGGTTATAGATCAACATCAGCGCTGTTTAGAGCCTGTGGTGAATCTTCCGTGGAGACTGTCGAATTCCTCCTCGGGGCCAACGCAGACATAAACAAGGCTGACAACCACGGATGGACACCGCTGTCCATAGCAATCTGTAGTGGCGCAGATGACATCGCTAAGCTGCTGTTGGAACGGAATGCGAATCCCAATAAAGCCAACGACCAAGGATGGAGTCCTCTACAATACGCAGCATTCAAGGGCAGCTCTGAAGTAGCCCGCCTTGTGCTTGATTGTCGGGGGAACGAACCACTCCGACCCAATAGGCTCGGCATCACTCCCTTCCATACCGCTATCGAACATGGAAATGTCGATGTAGTGGAACTCTTTCTGCAGCGGGGATTCACAACCACAGGTGTGAGCAAGCAGGGAGCAAATTGGCTGCATCTAGTAGCCGCGAGCGGCAACGTCAACCTCCTGGACAGACTCTGGCAGCTTAACAACGAAGATGTGCAACTGGTGACACATACGGGAGCCAGTGTCGCAGCTTATGCCGCGGCGTCTGGCAACCTTGAGCTCTTAGAGCGTCTGGTACACTTAAATCTCGCAGCAATGCCGCTTGGGTCAGACGATCGTCACTATACAATTTTGGCTGAATCCGTTATTTTTGGTTCGCTATACCCAGACTTGGCCAAGTATCTCCTTGTCGGCTATGACGTTAACACCATGTTCATACCCGTAGTCGGTTTGACTGCCCTACACGTTGCCACCAGTCTTCGCCGACTAGGTACGGCTCAACTTCTACTCGAACTCGGCGCAAATCCAACAATCCCTGACTCTTTCGGTCGTACAGCACTCTACTTAGCCTCGGCTGATCGCGAGCTACACCAACTTATGCGACAGTGGATGGACAAAAATTCGCACAACCAAGACGTGTTTTCCCGAGCCAACGACTTGAGCAGTGCGAAGCTCCGCATGGGAATCCTTGGCATCATTGAGTATATCCGCTCGCTACCGACCTCCTCCCCGCATATTCGCAAAGCCGAGCTTGACTTCGCCCGAGGAGATTCCATTCGACACCTTGGGGACGCATTGACATGTGTGCAGAACCGTTCGGGTCTCGGACTTGCAAAACTTTGCTTCGTGGAATGTTTGAATCCCGCTGAAGACTCTGCCTACAATGCGTGGTACGCTTGCGCTCTCTGTCGAGAGGATATCCAGTCGTCCATGTTCCGGTGTCTTTCGTGCTGTTGCACCATTGTTTGCACTCGCTGTCACGAAATATTCTATGCCGACAAGTCGTCTAGACGAGAGAAACTGCCACACCTAGTGACTCTCCACGATCTCAATAGATCTGTGCGTCCAATCGCTCTGACTATCCGCCCACTTCACTCTTTCGGTTGGCAAGACTTCGAAGATTTTGGTGAAATTTTACGAAAGGTTGATTCACTTTCCCTTCTGGAAAATTGGGTGAAGGAAAAGATGGAAAGAATAAACCAGGTTGTTGAAACTCTTAGCGAATGGATCACACTCGACAAGCAGCGTTTCGGTGGCTGGTCGTTATCGTCTATCCTTGAAAGGTCGATAAACGTCTGGAATGATCGTGAAATCCAGAGGGGCTCTGCATCTGCTAATGCCGATATGAGTTGGGAGTTACAGAACGCATACCTTATAGGCCAAGTCCTTGCTGACCAACCGCTTCCCATCTGCTTCGATCACTCCTTTCTTGAGATTCCCGAGAAGAAAAGGCTCGGTTCTGAAGACCTGGCACACTTTGGAAGTGACTCGAGCCTGAAAAACTCTTTCTTCGAACGGATTGCAGAAATATATCCGGGACAAAGTGTGGACACGCCAAGTCAGGCCAACGATAGCGAAGGTACGGTGGATTTCACTACAGAACAAATTCGTGATGTTTGGCCTTCTGACAGAGATGGAATACCTATATCCGAGAACTCCCCGGAGAGTCTGGAGCCTACAGCTGATTTCCCAGAGCTATACTTTGGCGCTCAATTTGCGTCGGTTGAAGGAGGTTCTGCTCCGCCTGTGGAAGTGGAGATGCCGGCGTCGAAGGTAACTCGATGGACCTACCGTGACGCAAAATATGGCATGAGTCTCAGCGAGTTGAGTCTATACGACATTTCGCGGAGACTTACGCAAGACCTTCAGAAGATTGCGCAGCGAACCGAGCCTTAATGGCGGGAATCCTATCGAATCCTAGGTCTACATTTACTCAAAATTTTCCTAGGCTCTAGCTTGTCTTTGTTTCACTGGGTTTCCGGAAGCTGGATGATGCTTTTCTTTACTGCCGTAATAGACTTGCAAAATCATAGAGGCATACTATTGTCGTTCGAGGAAATGAGGAGGCCGAGCTTGTCGTCCCCCCTTCCCTCGTCGTTGGTCGCAGACCCAACATAGGAAGCTGTAGAGAAAATTGGCTGAGACTTCCTGAAAGTATTGGACTAGACCCTGTCCGATAAAGGTGCAATATCTAGAAGCAAAGCAGCCTCTCTAGCCTCGTCAACCTTTATCGCCACCACACAGCTTCAACAGAACTGGATATGAACAATCGCCCGGCAGGAATTTGATTTGTATTGTTTACGCTCGAGGGGAAAATATTTAATTTCTTACTAAATTATCTTTTATGTAGGCAAATGAAGCAGATCAATAGTGACAGAAACCAAGATTTAACCCTCCCGCCATAAACAATCGACGCAGGGCTCCCGAAGACAGTTGTCTGAACTAGACCAGTCACCATGTGCAGATTAGTCACCAGCAGTCACCAAACGCAGACCAGTCACCATGTGTAGACCAGTCCCCCATGAAGACCAGTTACCGAGAGCAGAACCAGGAGAAGTGTAGAGACCAGTCACCCAGGCACTGTTGGTTAATGCGATGCGAATCAAAGTGGCTGCTCCCCGCCGAGTGACTGGTCATTACAGGGGTAGGAGGACCCCTTCGTAAGCCAAAGTTATATTAAGGGAAAGCCTACTTTAGCTATTGGGAGGTTGTCGGCTCCAGAGATTTCGGGAAGGCGGCTCCTTGGAAAGGTGGGGTCCTGCAGGGTCTTGGCGGGGGTGTGACGCAGGAACGCGATAAGCCCCTCACTAGTCTCTTGGCCATTGTCTCCTCCCGCATCACCAAAGCTCTAAGCCTTTTAAAGATTAAACCAATTCTGACTTTCCTTGAAATAAACGCAGGATAGGAGCAAGTCAGAATAGGCATGTGTTGTTGAAGTAGGCTCTTTAGGAATCTTCAGTCAGCTCGAATAGGAGCTTCGGCGATAGAGATGATACAGCCCTCAGAACTGCGAGGGGGATGACCACGCCCAATCTGTATTCATTCTAGTGATTTTAATGTGACCAACGTAAAATTTACTTAAAAGCATTGCAGGCTTCTCTGTCAAGGTTATTGCGCTGTCGTACAGGAGTGTTTCTCGTCTGCTGTCATCATTCTCCGAGAATGTCAAAAGAAGCCCGTCTCGCTGCGAAGCGTCGGAATGAAAATTTGGCAAGGAGAATAGACACTCTGCTCATCAAGGCCCATGACTTATAGAAAGACTTTGGTGTTGATGTAGCCGTGACTATTAAGAAGAATAGCCAATATACACCTATAAGTCTACGGACAGACCGACACGGCCGCCATCAATGGCTGAGATCGTAAGTGGCGTGAATTTTCTCAGAGCAGAGCTAATGTTTGCGCAGGAAACCATGTATTCTCTCCCAATAAACCTGCTATGTAGTGATATCGAAAAGAAAGCTGCGAAGCGCAAGCCGTCGACCCAACTCCGCAAAGTCGGTCAGCTAGAAAAATCAACATAACCTCGACTTGGCAGGAAGACACGCAAAAGGAATCGGGATGAGTTGTGAGAAATAAATGATAGAGATAGCAGGACTTCTTGCTGACTCTAATGAATCGAAACTGAGGCATCCTTTCTCGATTGTGATCGTGGAAGTTGACCAATTGCATTTCCGCGTCGGCGACCAGATTCAAAGAGCAGGCTCTCCGAAAGTGGGTTTCTGCATCTGTTGTATTCCAGACTCGAGCAAGTCGAGGAACGAATTCTTCTACCTTATCCCCAATGACCCAGTTATCCATTTTCTCCTCGTCACCTTCTCTACAGCTAAATACTGCACATCAAGAAAGGCCTGACGATTACCAGGATGAAGCATATCGAATCTCATAATCCTTCTTCAAGGCAACCTTTTTGGATCTGCTTAAATGGAGAGATATCGGCCCTTCCTATGTTATGTGGTATGTACGTCGGATGTCGAGTTTATTGTCTTCCGGTTTTCTGGTCTCTGCGGCAATTTGTTAGCGATTGACTGAGGACCTTGGACTTTGGTAACCTACCCTCTGCCCAAGATACTATAGGCACTTCCGCTTCGAATCATACGATGCGCCACTTGTCACACGGAATGCCCAGCGATACATCGATCATGCTGCAAATGCATAGGCACCACGTTTGCGAATCGTTGATGAAGCATTTCGACCAAGTCTTCGAGGCAAGAAGCAGACACCGATTGTGAGTCATCCATCCCCATGAGCCTAGTGAGCTCTACGCGCGATGCCCACATCGCTGTCGGTTGGCCCTTCTTGCTCTGATATAGAGGCTCAATCCCCAGTCGCAGATGTATTATCTCTTATTACCATTGCCACAGCGTGCAATAGCGGCGCCAAACCAAAGATATCTCGTCGAGAATGCTGGCTCTCCTTCGTTACATCTCTGTCTGCAACGGAGAACACCGTCAAACGACGTCGTGATACTCTCATGATAGGTTCAGCGCAATGCGCTGGCGCCGAAATGATTAGGACTGGGACTCGACGTCGACGCAGGGTTGACTTAGCCTCCTAGTTAGTCAGTTGCCCAGCAGAGATTCTGGCCGCAGACAGGGCATGTACATACATGAACAGGGTAGGGACTGTAGATAGGGTCAGGCGCACTGGAACATGACCACTTTTTGCCATACGACTTGTGATCTTGAGGATGATGCTCTCGAGGCAAGTTTCTCCCTCCCTTCCAGCTTGAAAACCTCGCGACCGTCGTAGTCGGCGCTGAGAATGTTGGGCGAATTCCGGATATACCAATTTGTTTGAGGATGCTCAGAGGATTTGATTTGGCGCAAAATATGTAAGAACCCAAATCGTTAACTCTATCCACCCGAACGCAGCACAGACAACGTTGCCTGACGTAGTGTTTACCCTGCTAAGGCAGAGCAACACTATTTTCTCTTTTTCGGCAAATTTAGGCCGAGACATCTCCGAACTCAACGTTGTCTAACAGCACAACTTTCCAAGGAACTAGAAGCGACACGTATGATTATGCCCGATACAGCGTCTGCGGAACATGTCATCATTTGAGACTTTCAGTCCTTCATGAGATGAGGCTGATCATTTAAGGTTCTGGATAGCGAACACATATGTGTAGAGCATTGCGTAGGTGTCGATTTATCCCGCTGGGAATTGCCCGCCGTTGAGTCAGTCTGGCAATAGGGGCAAAGCTCGGCGCCTATTACCCCGCGGCGGCACCAGGGGGGGGGGGTCGACAATTCTACTGACGTAAGGAATGTCACTACATTTGGCAGTGTGGACTTTTTTCTTTCAGCCCATTTTTGAATGACTATTTATTAGTTCTAGGTAAGCTTTGAATATCCATTTCCTTCGTCTGAAACACCTATTCTAACTCTTCGAGAGTATCAACTTTCCGAGGGCTAGGTTCCAAAATGTCAAATACAACAATTCCAACCTCAACAGGAGGCAAGAAAATTGTAAAGGCCCCCGTCTACCTTCACTGGACTTATGCTGACAAAACATTAGGTCTTCACTGGCGGAAGTGGAAAAGCTGGTCGCCATGTCATTCCCTATCTTCTTGCTCAGGGCCACAAGGTTCTAAATCTCGATCTCGTCCCCTTTCCAGATCCGTCTGCAGATGTGTACACTCTGAAGACGGACCTTACGGACTCAGGCCAAGTGTTCAATGCGTTGACCACCCACTTCAACATGACTGGTTACAGCAGTGGCCCAGTTCCAGGTCCACCAGATGTCGTTATTCATTTCGCTGGTAAGTGCTCAAGAACTATCTTCTGATTGGAATGTAGAGTTAACGAATCGGTCAGCATATGCGCGAAACATGCTCGTGCCAGACTCGGAGTGTTTCCAAGCTAACGTTCGATCAACTTACAACGTGGTTGAAGCAGCCTGCAAGCTCGGTGTTAAGAAAATTCTCATTGCTTCGTCGGAAACGACGTACGGGGTATGCTTTGCTCAAGGCGATGCGGACTATCACTCCTTTCCATTAGAAGAGGATTATGATGTTGATCCAGAAGACTCGTGAGTCCAGCCCCGCCTCAGAGAACAAAATTCGAACTTACCTTCTCTTCAGATATGCACTCTCAAAGATCTGCGGAGAGAAAACAGCACGCACGTTTGCCCGTCGCTTCAAGAACGACATCTATGCTTTCCGAATCGGTAACGTTATCGAACCTCATGAGTATGAACGAGACTTTCCAGCTTATATCAACAATCCCGCCTCACGAAAGCGAAATGCATGGAGTTACATTGATGCGCGTGACCTGGGGCAGATTTGTGACCTTGCCATCAAGAAGAGCGGTCTCGGATTCCAAGTCTTCAACGCCACCAATGATACCATTACCGTCAAGGGAACGACGATGGAGTTTCTGACCAAGAATTGTCCGGGAACGAAGATCACGAGGGAAATGGGAGAGTATGAAGCACCATTAAGCAACAGGAAGATTAGAGAGGTGCTTGGTTACAAGGACGTGCATAATTGGAGGAAGTATGTCAAAGTTTAGATATATTTTGAGAAGTATAGGAATTCCAGCACATTTTCGCCTCATTCTCGTATCTCTCTGAAATATCTGAACGTCAGTGCCTTGTCTCTCATCTCACTTATCTCGACGAGATTCAATCCCGGGGTACCTTCCCTGTCCCTCTTCTTGATGATTCGAGCGTAGTTCATTCTCAGCGCCACAACAGCCATGAGGCCCACCGAAACGAACCCAATCTCGAGCGAATGTCCAACGATATATTTTGGTTTGTCTGCCGCACAGTAGAAGTTACTTGCCATCACACCTGTCATATTGCCAGCACCAATATGATTGGCCGTCCTGGCGGATCATTTATAGCTTCCTGCTAGGTTGCTTTACGTCCAGGTGATGTTGCCTGGAAATGCTGGATAGATACCGCAGGTTGCGATGAAAATTCCGGCATAAACCAGGCCTAGGACGTGTCCATGGGCACTACCCCGAATAGCAATGATGAAGCCAACAAGGATTGCGCACATCGGGACGAAGGCGAACATAGCCCGACCGATGCGGGGAGATCGATCAGAGTAATATGCGACTATGATGGTGAGGATCGCTGCAGTGATGTAGATCGGAACAGTGAACAACTGGGCTGTTGACGAGACATACCCCAGCTCAGTTATAATTGTCGGGAGGAACAATGACCAATGCCGTAGAGCGGGCAGACAATACCCCAGCACATCTATGTACGTCAGTCAGCCATTGTAGCGAAAAATATCGGAGATAGTGGGACCCACGAATAATGCGATGCCTATTTGCGAATCCGTAAAAGCATCTCGGACGTGTTTCCAGACAAAGTGCTCTGATTCAGCTATCATCTGGCCCGAAACCCTCTGAGTCATGATACTTGAGTCTGCGGACGACCTAGGCTCGCTCTTCAATGGTCAGGAAAGAAGCAGTGTCGGGGGAGTCATGTAGGATAAAGAAAGTCGAGAATGCTATCAGGACAGTGGTCATCCCCTCGAGAATAAAGCTAAATTCATTAGTGTCTTTCAACAGAGGTAGAAAATGAGCGATAACTACTCACATCCACCTCCAGCCCTCGAGCCCTCCTACGCCATCCATCTTCGCAATAGCAAAAGCCGGCAACCCAGAGAAAGCACCAGCAACACTGGCCGGAGAGAAGAATAGAGCTTATCGGAGTTGGACTTCATGACGGCAATACCACATTGTAATGTAGTATGCTACTTCAGGAAAGAGCCCAGCTTCAGTGACTCCGAGGAAGAAGCGTGCAATCAGAAGCTCATGGAAGGACTTGACTATTCCCATGAGTGTCATGATGACGCCCCATGTAACCATTATTGCAGGGAGTCAGATGGAAGGACGGAGGCGCTTGAGCTTGTTGATATGTCAGTACTCAAATTCGATTTAAAATTCAAACTCAGCTGCGGAGTAGATTTACATCAAATTACTCGGAACCTCAAAAGCGCAGTAGGTAAAAGAACACAGTCAAACACCAGTTGTGTTGAGGCCCGGTAAGCTTCAAAGTCTCCGACAAACCCTCAATCTTCGCATTACCAATATTTCCTCCATCCAAAAAGCTCAACAGGTACAGTAAAGTGAGCATAGGCAGTAAGCGCAAGTCCATCTTCCGAACCACCTTCTTCTAGTTCACATTGCTAAAGTCAACATCACCGCCATCCCAATTAGGATCATGATGGGTAAACTTATGATGGAGGGCGCCATTGGTTGGCTTCTCATTGTAGAAAATGGATCCTCATTGTGAAGGAAAGATGAGTGCTTCTCAGGGCTAGAGGTGAGAGAGTACCTGTTTGTTGATTTGTTCTGAGTCATTGCGATAAGAGACCGGAAGTAAGAGAGTCTAGAGTTTGGATTGTGAGAGCAGTCCAGGAACATGGGGAGAACTTAAACCTTATGCAATGGAAGTGGAACGGACTGGTGAGAAGAAAGTCCACATCCATCATCTACGTCAACGCTCACTTGAGTTTCATATTATAGAGCTCTCCCCACGCAGTATCCCCAACGTTCCATGATTTGAACAGCGGAATACCGCTTTGAGAAAGTGATACAGACAACTACCCCACGATATCCCGCCTCCCGGCCAACCGAATGCCTGTTCGGGATAGGGGGTCGACATGCCAAGGAAGTATCGGCCAATGAATCAGATGCCGAGACACCATACCCGCCCGAAACTTAACGATTCATTATGTCTCATCGAATAATCATCATACTTGATCTCTGAAATTGGCCCACGGCCTTTGTGATGAGAATCCTTCGGCAATAAAATTTTAGTCCGGAAGCAAAGCCACCTGATCAAGGCCATCCGGGAATTTGCTTGGAAATATACTTATAACAAAAGCAATGTATGAACGTGACGAGAAATCTAGGAATCTCCGCTAAACTTGAAAGAGAAGATCTATAAACAATGGAAAGTGGATCAAGCCCAAATCTCAACAAAACGCCTAATCATGTCCTCAGCATCAGCGACTGAAATCATATTCGTTGGTCCAAATACTCCCATGTCCACAGTAGGCCCCTGATATCGGATCTCAATATCCACCGAAGGCTAAAACGAGTCAGCATATCGAATCTCAAAGATATGTCACGAAGAAGCCCTACCAAATAAACAGCATGCCTGGCATCGGCATCAAAATTCTCGTTGTGATGCATCTCCACAACTTCAGCTCTCTTTGATAGATCCTGTCTGGCTCTAAAGACGAAATCATCTTCGTCCTTTACTCCATTTGTACCCCTGGAGGCTGCAGCCTCAGAAGTGGTATCCTTCAGGATGTTGACGAAGAAATTGACACGGACACCACACCATTGGTAAATATCCGCCAAAGAGGCGCACGCCATCTCTGCACTGCTAATGTCCCGAAGGTCATGCTGGATATCTTTGGCTAGCTCTGGTAAGGTTCGACTCAGAGGATCCCGGATACAAAGTGGAAGGAGGTTCAAAGTCGGGGCAGCCAATGGCGAGAGGTCTTCGCCGAAAGGCGCGCGGTTTGCAAGATAGATGCCGAATACGACTTGAGAGACCGTGGACGCCGCTTTCTCTTGACCAAGGCGTTGGGCATAGATTTTGGAAATTGCAGCGAGGAGCAGAGCGTCAACGCTTACGCCGGAATCTTGAGCAAAGCTCTTCAAGGGCGAGACTTTCAGCGTCGGATGAAATACTTCAGTCCTCTTGGTGTAGCTGGCAGTCGATGTACCGTTAACAGTGTGAGAAGGGTGTAGAGACTCGTGCTTGATATATGACTCCCATTTCGACTGGGATAAAGTCTTGATGACGTTTGATGACTGTAGTTGAGATTGAGATCTCTTCGAAGCCGCAATCGATTGAGCGACGAATGTCTTGAAGCTCAGCTCTTGCCCTGGCAATACCTGATCCTTGTACAGTGACTGTAATTGGTCGGTGAGCAGTGGAAGACTGATGCCATCATATAGAGCATGGTGAATCTCTAACTTCAACTTGGAATCCTCTACCACAAATGTCACGGGTGGGAATCTCAAGTCGGGGAGTTTGGACTGTGCGTCTCGACTTTCAGGGGCTCGGTAAACTACCTCGTTCCGTGGATCTTTGAAAACTACCTGGATGAGATCGGAGCCAATTTCAACAAATCCAGTTCGAAGAATGTCGTGTTTCTGCAAAATACTCTTCCAAGCAGTATCCAGCCGAGCTTTGTCGACTTGCCCTGATAAGGTGAACTCGAACGTTGGATGAAACAGAGTTCCTTGTGAAGTTTGCCATCTTCGAATCATGTACTGTTGTCCTGCAGTAACAGGCATGACAGACTGTATTTCCCCGACTTCCCTTTCAAGGCTCTTGGCTACCGATGAGACCTTGAGTGGTGACATGGCATCCGACAGGGTTTGGTCAACATTCGAAGATTCTTGTTTATCTCGATCTCTACGAAGTACAGATTGAGCCATGGCACGCACAGTTTGTTCATTGAGTATGTTCGATACGCTGAGTTTGATACCATGTTGTCGAAGTAAAGCAGGTAATTTGAGAACCAGGATTGAGTCGAGACCGAGATGGAAGACTGTCGAGTCTTTATGTATGGCATCCAGCGGCACGTCGGATACTTGATGGAGGGCTCTTCGAATCTTGAGCTCCACATCAGACCATCCTTCGTCGCCCATCATCTTAGAATGACTGAGAGCCTTCCTCTGTGATGATTTAGTCTTCCGGAATTTGGGAAGACCACAAACAGAAATACCATCAGCATCCGAGGTAATGATAGGAGCTTGTGGGCCGTCAATAATGCGCTGAAGTACAATATCGAGGGCGGCAATGATGTCCTTCGTTTCCGTGGAAGTTCGCACAATCGATTTGCAAGCTGTCGTCCAGGAGAGGTGCTCATCATCTATCTCCATCTCAACACAAACTGGAAACTCGACATCCGAAGAGCCATAAACCGTTTTGTAGAGCGGGTTGCTTTCTTGGGGCTGGCGACGCCCTTGGTAAATGAAAAGTGTGTCAAACAAAGTGGTATCCTTCGTTGAAGATCCACTTTCCCGCGATGCCAATGCGTACGCCTGAGCTGTTCCTAATGGGAAATGCTGGTACTGACGAGTGGTATCACTCATTTCCTGCATGTACCTCAGCATTTCACCCACACTTCCATGAAGCACCGACCTCACTGCTACGGTATTCATGAGTGGGAACATGACTTCCTCCGCTTCTTCAGAATCGCGACAGGAGAGGACTGAGCCGAAAACGACATCAAGTTGGCCCATCAGATGAGAGAGCACGATGGCCCAGCATGTCTGGCCCAAAGTCTGCATTGTGATTCGTGAAGATCGGCAAAACCCTTCGATATCCTTCAGAGAAACGCGGGAGCTTGTCTCTATTCGGTGAACTGCACTCGGATTCGGTCCCTCTGATAGCTCTTTCCTGGGAAAGCTGGCTGTTGGGAGATTGGATACCGCACTTTTCCAGAAGCTTTTCGCATTGTTGGTAGTGGATTGGAAGACCAGCTCCAGATACGGTAACGAATCGGGCCTTGAGGAAAGCTGTCCCTCGTAAGATCTCCTGATATCTTCATGGATGACGCGAAGAGAGTTTCCGTCGTACAGAGCATGTGAGATGGCCATAAGTAGGTATCGAGTCCGACTCACAGACACATAAGTAGCCTGGCACAAAGCCTGATTCGAAGCAGCCACGGCAGTGGCCTTAGCCTTGAATTGCTCCATGTAGGCTTCGAGACTCTCTTCTTCTGAAACTTTAGTGGAGTGAGCAAGACCAGTGCGGACTACTTGAGCGTAGCTGACGGGCGATCGAGGGTCATCGATCTCAGTAAAAGTTGTCCTCAGAATTGGCGACAGACGAATCGTCTGCTCCACCGCTAGCAACAATCTCGAAACGTCCACTTGTTCATCAATCTCGAACGCCTCCACAGTGAAGTATCTCTTGAAGCCGGACTTGACCATCTCATTAACCATGCTCTGCTGCAACGGTGTGGCGGGTAAGACGGCCTCAGTATCTTCTGGCAGCTTCAGGTTGTCCGTGAGATACTTTGTTATATCTCGACCGATTTCCTGAACCGTCTTTCCGGTGAAGGCTTGCACAGTTCGAATTCTGTTACCAGAGATATTGGTAGACATGTTCTCGATGGTCTGGTATTTGATGATAGCACTGACTGGAATCGCGACGCCCCGTTTGCTCAACCGAGACGACAGTTTGATGACATCGATGCTGTCAAGCCCAAGTTCGAAAATTGAAGACTTCTCATGGACTTTACTTTCGTCAACGTCTGCAAGCGAAGCAATCTCTTGACGGATCTGGATAGCTTGTTTTGTCCATTTGAAGGGTCCACGTTGAGCTCCCTCGCCATCAACGTTGAAAACCCCGGTAAAAGATGGATCTGTGAGAGTATGGCCATTGCCATTCACACCATTCGTGGCAGCCACGACGTTCGAAATGATATTGCTTCCAGCTTCTTGCAGAATAGTACGCAGTGAATGCTCGAATTGATCCAGGAGCTCAATGGCTAGAGACTGACTAATGACGGAGCTCTGAGCGATGATAGTCAATCGCAGTTTGCTGCATTCGGGGTCGAGTGAGGCTTCGAAAGCCATTGGATACTTTGACATATTAGCAAAGGTTACGGTCTTGCCTAAACTTATCAATCTTACATCAGCCGTCTGTTCTTCCTCCAATTGAGTCCAAACATCCTTCGCAAAATCCCCATCGTCAATTTCAGGGCGCAAGAAGACAAATAATGTATCGAAAAGAGATTGGCCCGGCTTCGCAGGACTCCATTTCTGAATGTCCTTCAACGGAGTGTGTTGAAAGTCCTGCATCTGCATATTGAGGTCATGGCATCTAGATATGAGCGACGATGCTGTTATACCACTATCGATCTTGACATGGAAAGGCAGGGTGTTGAACATCGGACCAATAATTTTGTCTGCTCGTTCGAAATCTATCGTCCGTCCAGACATAACGACGCCAATGGTCAGGACAGGTGATGATATTTCTTGGAGCACAGATAACCAGGTAGCCTGGATCATGGCTTGGTGCGTGACTCCCAATTTCTTGCGCAAATCGTCAAAACCGCTAATATTTTTGACATCGTGAGTGGCGACAATATCCTTGTCTGGAATTGAACTTGTCGGCAATGGATGGTACTTCCAATCCTTGAGGTGACGTCTCCAGAATTGCTCCGCTCCTGGGACCTTCACCAAAGGTCCGTACTGCAGGGAGGAGTGAAAAGAGGGGCCATATTCAATCTCGTCCAGGCCATGATACTCGTCTATGACACGCCGTAGCATCAATGTCAGACTGTTCCCATCGTAAAGTCCGTGGAAAATCTTCAGACACACGATAGTCCCCAATTGACTTGGTGTGACGGTAAAGGAGTGTGGGTTCTCAAGGGCCACTAACTTGTCTATCGTGTTGTAATCAGTCGGATGGTCTCCAAAAACTTCCAGACTCTTCATAACAACTTGCGCATATCCATCATCGGTGGCGACAAATTTAGTTCGAAGGATCTCGAGTTGCATAACAACGCGATTCCACGCAGCAAGGAGTTTCCCGGCGTCAACTCCTTCCTCCAGACGGAAATCAAAGACATAAAAATACAGCGAGTGTTGATTCTCAAGGAATCGGTAAATCATTCCCTCCTGAACGGGCGTGCATGGAGCAATGCTTTCGATTTCTGTGCTCTCAATGCGGAGTTCTTGGCACACACTTGTCATATGGCTTTGAGAGAATGCAGCAATTTCCTGCGAAGCCTTAAGATATGCATTTTCCAAGCCAGGATTGAGATCTTGGCTATTCATTAGAGCTTCAACCAATTTCCCCGTGGCAGGGTTGCTCTTGATGACGGAAAGCTTGGCATTGTCGAGACCCGCAGACTGGAGGGCATGAGAGAATCCAATAATTGAGATGGAATCTATGCCCAGCTCGAAGATGCTTACTTCCCTTGTTAATGAGGACACCTCAAAATCTAACACTTGTGCGAGAATGTCCAGGACCGTCTTCTCGCCGTCGGTCCACTGCTTCCTCAGCTGAGATGAGTGGCTCAGCTTCTGGAGGTCGTCAACGCTGAAGCTATCATACATCGCTGCGAGTTGCTTGGCGTCGGCTTTGTTGTTGGCATTGAGTGGCAGAGCCTTGATGGGAACGAAATGTGTGGGCACCATGTAGCCTGGAAGTCGAGCTTTGCAAGCCTCTCTTATAGTTGAGATTAGAGCTCCATTTCTTTCATCGTCTTGGGAAGAGAGCACGAAAAATGTAACGAGCTGCTCCTTTTGTTGAGTTTTGTGCTTGAGTGCAAGTGTCACTACCTCTTGCAGGTCGTTGATACTCTTTTTGATAACTTGGTTGATCTCGCTCAGTTCAAGGCGTTGGCCACGGAGCTTGACTTGATCGTCTGCACGGCCGAGGAATATGAAGCTTCCGTCATGTAAGATTCGGACAAGGTCACCAGTCCGGTAGACCCGCTCATTGAAAGAGTGAAGGGTTGGGAACCTCTCAGTTGTGAGATCAGGACGATTGAGATACCCTTTCCCGACTAACTTGCCCGATACACAGAGTTCACCAATGCCACCTCGTAAGACGGGCAGTGCAGTATTAGGTTTCAAGACGTATGAACCCACATTGTCGAATTGAGGGCCAATATTCGACGGCTTTCCATTCTTGGGAACTCGCGGAAACATCGTACAGCCAATAGTTGCTTCGGTTGGTCCGTATCCATTGTAAATGCAAGCATGCTCGCCCCAGACATCGAGTATTTCTTGCCTAAGCTGTTCACCGCCTGTAATGAATACGCCCTTGCACAACGCTGGAACATCGTTAGGGTGCATGAGGCGAGCAAGACTTGGTGTAAGATCTATGTGAGTGATGCCGAGTCGTTGAATTGCACCTGGAATGTCCTCAAATATGAGATCTCGAGGGGCCGAAGCGACACATATTCCCACACTCCAGCTCCAGAATTGTTCAAGAACACTGACATCAAAATGGAAAGATGCGAATTGCAGCCACTTCGAGCTGTCCGTCCAGTGGGGAGAGAAGAGCCTTTGAAAGGAATACATTGCTTGTACAGCGTTCTCATGCGTGATGAGGCAGCCCTTTGGCGTGCCAGTTGTTCCGGAAGTATAAAGACAGTAACAGGTATCTTGTGGTGAGATATACCTGTTCAATTTCGGCGGCTCTGATGCATAGCCGTCGAGAATATTTGGTAAATCGAGGTTCACGATCTCCCTAGCCATCGGTTGGAAACTTTTCGCAGGTTTGCCAGCGGTCAGGATCAACTTTGCCGCCGAGTCCTCCATGATAAAGCTCATACGTTCTGGTGGTGCGTTTGGATCGAGGGCAACATATGCACAGCCAGCCTTGAGGATTCCGAGAATTGCGAAAGAAGCTTCCGTACATTTGTCGAAGCAGATCGCAATTAGTTGTCCTGGAACAATACCATGCCTGCAGAGAAGTTGCGCGACTTTGTTGGCTTCTTCATTGACTTGCTTATATGTCCAGGATTGACTCTGGAAATTGTCCAGTCCTAGACATGTCGCAAATTCAAGTGCCGGCTTTTTAGGATAATCATGTGCGCCTCTTTCTAGAAACTCATGAAGGAGGGTGACTGAGCCCGGCAATACAGGTTCCTTAGCAGGTGTGACTGACAGGAGGTCGGCTCGAAGTTCTAGAGCTACATCGCAAGCATCTTTGGGATTCCGAAGAGTTTCTAAAAGTAACGCATCGTACTGCCTCAATAGGAGCTCTGCATGTTCAACGGGGATGAGATTCTCTCTGAATGTCATACGAAGTGTAAGATCGCCGGATTTGGTGGGCTGAACTTCTAGTGAGACGGCGTAATCGACAGTTGCCTCTTCTTTGACAACCTTCCATGGCGGGTTGATGACCTCTGTGGTTTCTGGAAGTTTCTGGTATGCAAACAAAGTGTCAAAGATATTGCCTTCCGGGAATCCAGCCCATCTTTGGATCGAAGTTAATGGCGTGAACTGGTATTTATGAAGCGAAGCGTTGGTCTTCATCGTTCTTGAAAGAAGATCTTTGTTTGTTCCTCTCACATCACACCTGACGGGAAGAGTAACGATGGTTGGAAATGCGGTTGAATCTGCATCTTCGTGTACGGAGCGGCCAGAGAGAGTCATTCCAAATGTGTTACTGCTCTCACCAGTATATGCAGTAAGTAGTCTTGCCCAAGCTGCTTGTCCAGCGGCCTGTACAGTGACTCCCATCTGCCTGCAAAGCTCCTCAAATTCAGATGTGCAAGCTTGTGAGAATATTTCTCGAACGGCATTCGTAGTATCTGAAATTCGAAGTGGAGTGAGGTCGGGGAAGCGATTAACAATGATTTGGTTTTCGTCCCTCTGCCAGAACAGTTTCATATCCTCAACATTGTCGCGCTCGTGGTGCATGATGGATCCAAGCAAGGAATTGATGGGCGATCGAGGCGCTAATGGTTTGGAGAGATATGCTCTTGTAACATCTGACAGCATCCTCTCTATTGACTGTGCATCATAGAGCGCATGATGGACTGTGAATTTAATCGTGGTGCTGTCGCCTTCCTTTCTGACCCTCAAAGTCCATGGACGGCGAGCTAGCTGGTCGACAATTGAGATCTCGAGGCTGTCCGCTTCCTCTTCCAACCAAGGCAGTGAGAAGCTTTGTTCGGTATATGTGACGAGTGCAAATGAATTCTTCGAATCATCTGTCTGTACAAATCCGGATCGCAGCATTTCGTGCTCCTTACAGACAGTGATCCAAGCTACCTTTAACTTCGATATTGACGTGTCGGGCAATATCTTAAACCACATGCTGTTCACATAGTGTTCACCCTGTGAGTGTAACGTTTGAGCAATCATACCCTGCTGAACTGCCGTGCATGGCCTAACGGCTTCCACATCTTCGGGTGCAATACCGATCTTTGAGCAGATTACTTCCCTATGCGCTTTATCAAAAGCAGCAAAATCGTACACACTCTCTGCTCCGCGTGGCGCTCCGTTGCCTTTTGCGAGATGAGTGCTCAGTTGGGCAATAGTGGGATGCTCCAATATATCGCTCGCAACAACGCTGTGACCTTGTTTGCGGAGACGAGCAGCGACTTGAACGGCGCTGATGCTATCCAAACCAAGTCGAAAGATGCTGATGTCTCGGGTGATCTTGTCTTCAGGAATGTTCGTAAAGCTGGAGATAACTTCTCGTATCTTCAACTCTTCGGGTGTCATTGACTTGGACGGGCGGCCGGCTGTGGACCTCTGCGTAATGGCTTCTTGGTTCATAGTTTTGGCAGTAATTTGTGCTTTCACAGTTGACGAAAGTAGCTGGCGTCTGGGGTTCTCAAACGCCGCTTGCAATTTGGCGTTAAATGAGTCGATGATAGAGGTGGCATCTTCAGTGGAGATGAAGGAAGAATGTGAATGCAAGATAATTTCGAGGGCATCTTCGCTTGGCTTCGGTGCCACTTCGCAAACGAGAGGCAAGTCCATGGCACCACTATCCTCTGATATTGACCAGATGGAAGAATCAAGGTCTCTAGATGGTTGTTGTAAAATGAAAAGGGTATCAAAAATCCTAAGGCCATCGGGGCTGAACTTGGACTGAACTCGACGTAACGGTACTAGTTGAAAAGGTAAAGAATCGGCGTTTAGAGTTTGCATTTTTCGGAATGCCTCGAGATACGTGAGCTTCTGCACGTCGTTTAATCGGGCCGGAATGGTGTTGAAACAAGGTGCTACAAGGCGGTCGATGCCATCGACTGGGACAGTGCGCCCACTGACAACATTTCCAAAGCACACGTCTGCCTCTTGGAAACGCTCGGAGATGAGTGCCGCCCAGACTGTATGACAGACTGCCAACAGGGAGGTGCTGTATTTCTTGGTTCTTTCTTCAATCCAACTGAGACTGGGCGTCGCATTCTTCCGATGGATCGAACTGTGGTTGGGGGATTCTGAATTGATACGCTTGATCCTGGTTGGGGACCAATCTTTCAGGGTCGCTTGCCAGAATTGGTCGGACTCCTCCATCTTTATCGATAGCATGTGCTGTAGGAAGGGAGCGAAAGATACTGTAGGTAGGAGAGCCTCATCGCGGTAAAGCTTCTCGACCTCATCGTAAAGCACTTCGAGAGCTATACCATCATACAGAGCATGATGCATCGAGATCACAAGTTCCCTGGACCCCTTTGATTGTACCAGACCAAAGCTGTACGGTGGCTCGGAGATGTTCAACGGCCTGGCCATTTGCGACACGTCACTCGGCGTGTCGAGCACCGCAAACTGGGGTTTGAATGTCTCTAGAACAACTTGGGCGTAGGCGTATTGAGGATCGTCCGTCTCCACAAAGCACGTACGCAATATTTCATGCCTCCGTGCCATTTCCTGCCAGCATGCTTGGAGTTTATTCAAGCTCCCACTGACGTTGAGCACAACCACATTGCTATAAAGATTTTCAGACGATGATTGCGCTGCCGAGAGCATCGCTTCTTGAAGTGGCGTACAGGGCATTATACGCTCAACAACACTCCCAGCTTTCTGGAAGTCCTCAGCCGTTGATATCAAGAAGTCTTTCCCAAAGCCAAAATCAGGTTCATCGCCAGGGCTTGTGTCCTCGGTGCCTTCGCCTCGAGACGAGATTCTTTCTCCAAGCCTCACGATCGACGAGTATTTCAAGATATCCGAAATATCGACCTGGGACCTAAGAGTATCGCGCAAAATTCTTGAAAATGATATCGCAGATATCGAATCAATACCTAGGCTGAGAAAAGATGTATCTGGATTGAGCTCCTCAAGCGGCACTTCGGTGTATTTCGCCAGAGCCTTCGCAATATCTCGCTCGAGATTCGTCCATGTATGATCCGAGGACGACTTTGAGACTTGGGTTGTTGAGTCGAGGTAAGTCACATCAAGTTCATTGTAGAGTCTAGCAAGAAGTCTTTTGTCGATCTTGCCTTGCGATGTGGAAGGTAAATATGAAATGGGGATGAGCGCCGAGGGTATCATATAAGGTGGTAGCGCTGAGGCTAGACTTCTGTGCAAATTTGTAAGGATTGATGGGTTCGGGTGCAAGCTTTCCAGCCGAGACGATGGTTCGAGGCCAGAAGTCCAGAAGCACACTAGCCGATGAGAGGTATCGCTGCCTCTGCTTAGTACCATTGTCACACAGTCATGCACCTCCTTTGATCTCAGCATGACGTTGTTGATCTCTCCCAGCTCCACTCTTTGTCCTCGGATCTTGACTTGATCATCTTTCCTCCCCGTAAAAGCCAAGGTGCCGTCAGGCATCAAGCGGCCAAAATCACCGCTTCGATATAGTCGTCCAAATGTCGGATGCTCGATGATCTTTCCAATATTTTGATTTTGGTCCATATAGCCGCGGAAGACTTGTGAGCCACCAAAACAGAACTCTCCCTCTCCACCCCGAGGAACTAAAGCAAATTCAGACCCTGGCGACAGCACAAAAGCGGATGTATTCTTGAAAGGTGGCCCGATATTGTTGATTGAGTCATGATGCGAGACTTCCGGCTTGACCGTACAGATATTGGTCGTTTCGCTAGGCCCGTAGCCTTGATAAAGACCCCTATCCGCCCAAGCATTGAAAACTTTCTGAGTTACAGCCTCCCCTGCAGTGACCAAGAATTGCACGCCTGGGACATTCTGAGGGTTGATGAGTGCTGCTACCGTGGGTGTCAGGCTTAGATGGGTCACTTCCAGAGCACGAATTGCATTTTCAATATCTCGAAATAGGACATCCTTGACCGCTGAACAAAGGCAGCCACCGATTCTCCATGTAAAGAAGATTTCGAAGACCGACACATCGAATGCCTGAGAGCAGGACTGTAAGAGCCTCGCAGATTTCGTCGCTGGATACAGATCCTCCAAGACGTCCAAATTACTCAGAAGATTTCCTTGCGTGACAAGAACTCCCTTTGGTGTACCGGTGCTTCCGGAAGTGAAGACGCAATAAGAGATGTTGTCGGGAGAAGACCTCGGAGGTATGTTATCGGATGATATCGCAGCGAACTTGACTTCATCTACATAGATGATTACCACATCCTTAAATGAGTCGAGAAGGGGACGAGAATTTGATTGCGCCAGGATGACGTTGACTTTTGCTTCTCGTAGAATATGCTTTAGCCGCTCTGCTGGTAAATCCGGAGTCACCGGGAGATACCCAGCACCTCCTTTAGCAGTCGCGAGAATTGACGCATAAAGGTCCACACACTTCTCCATGCAAATGCAAACAAGTTCATCAGGAAGCACACCCTTGGATAAAAGATGACGACCAATTTGATTTGCACGTGAGTTCAACTCGGAATACGTCACCTGCTGCGACTCAATATTCGCGGCATCGATTGACGTTGCGAAGTGGATTGCAGGCCGGTTCGGATCTTCACAGGCGATTCTCTCGACAGAAGAATGTAATGTGCCAGGTTTGAGTGCAGTTCGCGGATGCTCATTCTCAATGGACAGAACATCATTTGTGAGCTGACCAAAAGCGTCATCCAATGAAAGACTTGAGTCTCCAACAATGGCTCGTGCAAGCTGTTCTACTTGCTTCAGAAGCAGGTCGATCTGGTATTCGGGGAAGAGCGACTGCTGATAATTGGCCCTTAGCTCGACATTTGCGGTCCCGGGTACAACTTCCAGTGTCAAATTGAATTCCAAATTGTCGATAGATTTGACTAATGAAACATGTTTCCTGGCATGATCGTAGCTGTGCAAGGTTTCCTGCCAGATGAGCAAAGTATCGAAAAGCGGTTGACGAGGGTGGACCCCATATGCTGACTTGATATCGCGCAAGGGCACGGCACTGTGCTCTAAGTGCTTTCTGGTTGTCGAATTAAGATCTTGCACCAAATCTCGAACGGCAGCGGACGCAGAAACATCGACTCGAACTGGCAGAGTTGCAAGGCACGGCCCAACGATATCCTCGATTTCTGCAATGGGCAGCGTTCTACCCGAAAAGACTGTGCCAAAGCAGATGTCGGATGAGCCGAGATAGGAGCTCAATACCAGAGCATAAGCTGCCTGAATTATGGATTGCGGACTCGAAGATAAACTTTTCGCGGCACTCCCTAAGTCAGATGTAGGGATGCTTGTCACCAGATTTGCGATTGCTAAACCAGGTGCAGGGGCTCTTGTGTGGTGAAAGTTCGGGATTTGCCGGAGATCTAAATCTGATAGATGATCCTTCCAGTATTCCTTAGAAGCCCAGGAGTCGATTTCGAGAGTGCCATCCAGATAGGCTTCGACAACGCTCGAAAAAGAGGGTCGCGGTGGAGGAGATCGGTCCATCAGCAAAGTGTCGAGATCATCAAGAAGCAATTCCAGTGACCATGCATCGTAGAGTGCGTGATGGAGGTGTATTAAGAGTTTTGCACTTGGGCCAACATTTCGGATTTGAATGCGAAGAGGGTGATGTAACGATAGATCCTTAGATGCGTCGAACTCATAGTTGAAGTCTACAACCTTCTGGATTTGCGAGCTCGCTATTGTCTTCCATACAATCTGGACGAATCCATTGCTGTATTTGGATTCGGCAAAACCAGTCCGCAGGATGGGATTATGCTCCGCCAAATTCTCCAGAGCTGATATCACGCGATCAGAATCGGTGATGCCTGGTAGATCCAATTCTACCCAGTTCATGTACGCTGTTCCATGAAGGGCAGTCTCGGACAGCATTGCGGACTGAAGAGGTGTACAAGCCATTGTATTTATGACGTCTTTGGCATTGCCATTCGACGCCGTCATCACGTTTCCTGACCCCGATATTGACCTTGTCTCCGTTTTCTCTGCGAGCGTCGACTTTGCATTTTCGCACAGTTTTGTGAGATCAACAAGCGTATCGGCCTTCAATACGGCAACAGTGGTGACATCAAAGCCGGACGATCGAAGTTTGGACGCCACTCGAATTGCGACGAGTGAGTCAAGGCCAGCAGCAGCGAGGCGAGTCTTCCTGGAGAACGACCCCAGAAGCTCTCGGAGTGTCTGCTCCACAGTGCGCTCTGCGGACGTAGCTGAAGCATAGTCTTTGTCGTCGTTCTCGTCCAGGCCGCTTTGATAGTCAGCCTCCAGTTTTCTTTTATCTACCTTCCCTGAAGGCAGGTAGGGAAAGTGCTGAAGCAAGACGATCTCTCCTGGAAACATGAATTTGGGGAGCCATTTCGCACAGGTCCTCATAACCTGTTCCGGTCTGAGCGCTTGGTCATCCGTAAGAGCAAAAACAACCAAAGTGCTACTGAGTACAACTGCTGCCACCGTTTTGATTCCCGGGTGCTTGTAGACTGCTTCCTCGATCTCTCCGAGTTCGATTCTTTGACCTCGAAGCTTGACTTGGCCAGCGCTCATGCGACCCAGTATCTCAATAGTGCCATCTTCGAGTAATCGGGCCATGTCGCCAGTCCGATAGTAGTCCTTGCCTCCAGCACTGATAAAAGCTACTCTGTTCTGCTCTTCTCTGTTCAGATAGCCTAGTGCAAGCTGTGGACCGCCTAGAACAAGTTCGCCTATTTCTCCGGTGGGCAAGAAATTGATGCTTCCGCCCTCTTCAGTAGTTGAGGTTGCAGCCGCAATAAAAGCGGAAACTGTGTCGAAAGGAACTCCAATATTTCCCGGCTTTGCACTTGCTTCCATTTTTGGATGGATCGTGCAGTGAATTGCAGCTTCGGTTGGACCATACATTCCGTATAACATGCTCTCTTTGACGTCCGAACCACCAAACTCTTCCACGATAGGCCTTGTGAGCATCTCTCCAATAGTCAAAAGCAGCTTCAAATTGGGCGCGTGCGATCTCTTCTGTAAGAGTGATCCGACGACTGTAGGCGTGAGCTCAGCTGCATCAACATCCAACTCGTTAATCATTCCTGGAAGATCGTTGAGAAGCTGGCTTCGGTTGCATCCTACTAGAGTGCAACCCCGAGTAAACGGAAAGAAGATCTCGAAAACTGAGACATCGAATGACGGGGCGGCAAACTGGAGAAACCGTGCAAACGACGGTAGAAGCTTCTCGTGGGCAAGAAGACTCTGGGATACCGCAAGATGACTGACTGCTACTCCTTTCGGGGTACCGCTCGAGCCCGAGGTGTACATAACGTATGCAAGCTCATGTCTGCTTGCTTCACGTGATCTTGGGGTATTGGGTTCTTTTTTCTTGGGGATAATGGGAAATTCGTCCACGACGATGACGGCCGGGCCACCCTCCCAAGATACGGCGTCTTTGAGCTCTGTGGTTGTGATGATAAGACTGGCCGAAACATCTCCAACGACAAATTTGATTCGTTCCTTCGGTGCATCGAGGTTGAGGGAACAAAACGCACCCCCTGACTGGAGAATGGCAAGCTGGGAGATATAGAGACCAGGTGACTGGGGAAGTAACACAGGAACGATGTGTTGATTGGAAGA
Organism: Gamarada debralockiae; assembly: GCA_002803225.1. Lineage (NCBI taxonomy): Eukaryota > Fungi > Ascomycota > Leotiomycetes > Helotiales > Hyphodiscaceae > Gamarada > Gamarada debralockiae. Next base: position 6,107 of record NXFV01000186.1, on the reverse strand, counting down.
CTGATCTGTTCGACTCTCATTGGTTGCCAATATCTCATCTATTCGCAATACCAAAGAAGTAACACATGACTGAACTTCCTGATAAGTGTACTGTCTCCGTTTCTCGTTGCTCAAAAAGTCGATAGCGTAAGCATCTCTGTGCTTTTGGAAATCTATCAGCTCGTGAAGAAGCTGCGGTCCATCCAGAACCTGAGGAGGGTCGTTGAGCATTGAGAGTCTTTCAGCCATGGCTGACTTCAAGGGATGATTTTCATGTCCGGACGAAATATTTTGGTATATAAAACGGTGACTATTAATCACAGCGTCGTGTATGGCCTTCGAAGATGATAGGATTGTTGACGGCAAAGTCACCTGACAACGACAGGAGGTGTTCACGTGTTCAGGCTTCCAAAACCAGCTTAGCAATGTGATAGATCTCTAGGATGCAGAAAGACGGGGAGTAGCTGGCTCCAATGGCTCACTTCAATAGCGTAATACTTCGGGGCAGCTCGGAGAAATAGGAAGAAGATAGCCAACCAAGTAATAATTGTCTGTTTTTGCCGTGCTTTCCATTTTGTCTTGTAAGTATTATTCACTCATCCACTGCCAACGCGGCTTGGTTGGCGTGGAAGGCGCGATCCGTGATCCTTTCTGGAGTCCATTTTCGGCAAATTGTTCCCCTTCCCCTTGATCATGACATATCAAAGGAGTGGCTTTCATCCCATGCGAGGTTCGGATTGACAAATGAGGTAAAGGGGGGTTGTGGATTGAACAGTGGATTCTTGCGGCTTGCGTGGGTATCGCGCTATCTTCCGTTTGGGATAGGGGAGACGAGAGAGAACACCCATGCAATTCTCGGCTTTATTGTGTCAGCAGCGGCTGTGAGGAAATTCGAAATAAAACTCGAGTAGACTACAACTATCTACTGGAGCATGAATACTCTTCTGGCTCCTCCAGTACCGCATGTCAATTTCTGTGTTACCTAAGAGTTTCCCGCCCTTCGACGACAGCATGGTCTAAAGTTGTATGTTGTGGAGAAGAACGCGCCAGAAGCAGCAAGGAAAACTCTGCTACATCTGATTAGATCAAATGGAGACTCGCAATCTTATCAGATGAAAACACGGCCGATCATCGGCCTGGGTCCCTGAAAGTACTGGCTTTGGCATTCTGACCTCTTAGGGCGCACACCAAGGGATGGAATCACTCGAACCATTCTTATTCCCACTCCAGACTACTCATAAGCCGAGTTTCAAGCAAAACCCTTTCCCGAGGTCTCTGCAAGTGGCCCCCAGCCCCTTATCAGATGGTGGGGTACTACTGTTTTCATGACACCAATATTGCTGGCGATAAGCTCGAACCCTTTGAACCGAAGAACGCCACCGCTCTTGTCCTCGCTACTAGCCTCTACGTTAGACACACGACTAGTGACAGTCTTCATCGAGTGTTGAAAGATTCAATTACCTCGTCATATGTCTTGATCTCTTGTCGTTTTCTGCCACTCTGGGCTTGTAAGTATGTCACTCTTCACGGCATCTCAGAGCGCAGTGCATCAAGAGAACTACCTCGTTCTTGTTATCTAGTCTGCTAATGTCGGCTTCATATGAGCTATTATCTTAAGCTTAATACATACATGGTTAGATATTCAATGCCGGCATGAATTAAAGATACCCACAAAAGCCCTTGCTATGCAATGTGACGGTGGACCCAGACAGTTCCGGTCGTTACTCAACGTGCACTTTAGTTTTCGTAAGCAGTGGTGCAAAGGACTTTTCCATTATCCCATGAAAACACATCAAGTTTTGCGGAAAGCAAGGGTCTCTTCTCCGTGGCTGTCCTGAATTTTGTTTTACCTTGTGATTTCTTCCGTTTGTTGGATGTCTTCTCGGTATGTTTTCTGTATGAGATGACCTGCCTGTTTCAATGGCCATCCCGGCGCGTGAAGATGATGGCGAGCCAAGTAGATGGGAGAAGATGCTGAAGTCTTTGCGTTTACTACCCAAGAAACGTGCTTGGAAGATTCCTGGATCATCATATATTGCTCTTTTCAGGCCATTGCAAGATTTCCAATCACGGCTCATTCTCATTGCCGGGGTAGTATTTGCCATTGCAGCTGGAGTTCCCCTTCCTATCATTGGAGTCATTTTTGCCAGAATTATCAATGCATTCCCACCGTCAGAGGAGGAGATTCGGAGCCGTATCTCAGAGCTTCTGGGAACTTGTGAGTGGATTCACTTCATTGCCATAGCAAAACCCTAATGATTCAAAGCCGTTGTCTATTTTGTCGTCACATTTGGATGGGCCTTCTGTTGGGGGATTATTGGTGCTCGCGTCTCAAGAGGTCTGCGAATACAAATGGTGGACAGAGCCTTGGGCCTTGACCAAACCTACTACGAAACGCAATGTCCAGATGTGAGTTTTTTGAATTTCGTCCTCAAGCAAAGCTTACGCCTATCTAGATCACCAGCCGCTTGACAGTAGACGCGCAGACCGTTCAAGCTGGAACTGCTGAGAAAGTCGGGATCTTCATCCAATCCGTCAGCTACTTTTTGACCGCATTTATAGTTGGGTTCATCCTCAATGCCCACCTTACTGGCATCCTCTTCGCAGCAGTCATTCCCTCAATGACGCTGGTAGTTATAACGGGCACTACTCTCTTGAACCGATACTCCAAGGATGCTGCGGAGAGCACCACCACTGCTTCCTCTATCGCACAGGGCGCGATCAAGGCTGTGCAGGTGGTTCAAGCCTTCGACGCTTTTGAATCCTTGACGGATGATCATCGGAACAATTTGAAAAAGGCTATGAACTTTGGCGTCAAAAAAGCAATCACGGGCGCAGTTCTCTTGGGTAGCGTCTTCTTCATTGCGTAAGTCAAGAATTGTGTCTTGTGTTTTGAAACCTGTTAACAACAATGACAGTTATGCCGCGAATGCACTTGCTTTCTGGCAAGGATCACAAATTGTCAAGCACGGCTTCTCTGGGAGTGCGGGAACTGTGTATGCCATCGTATTCCTGATTCTCGATGCATCCTTCGTGATTGGCAGCGCCGGGCCGTTCATCCAGTCATTCGCTCAAGCCGCTTCAGCAGGACGACGTATCTTGAGTCTCATCGATTACCCGGGTATTCCAATTGATGTGAATTCGAAGGAAGGAATACAGGCCGATGAGAAAACCTTCGGACACGGAAACGATATTATATTCAAAGATGTCAGTTTTGCATATCCTGCAAGAGCTCTAGAATCGGTACTCGACTCGGTTTCCCTGACCCTGAAAAGTGGAACTTCAATTGGAATTGTCGGGGCTTCGGGATCGGGAAAGTCTACAATAGCTGCGTTACTTCTGAGACTCTACGATCCTTCTCATGGTTATATCAGTATTGGTGGCCACTCCATACCCGACTATAATCTCGCCAGCCTGCGACGTCAAATTGCTTTGGTTGATCAAGATCCGGTTCTCTTTTCTGGTACCATCTACACCAATATCAAAGATGGATACAAGGGTGCCCCTATCTCGGAGGCTGAGATGCGGGAAAGATGTGAACAGGCCGCGAGAGAAGCAGATGCTTGGGCCTTCATTCAATCTTTGCCGAATGGGTTAGATACATGGCTTGGAGAGCCATCCGGAACCAAACTTTCAGGAGGGCAGAAGCAGAGAGTTTGCCTGGCTAGAGCTCTGGTTGGTGACCCAGCTTTACTGGTCCTCGACGAGGCGACAAGTGCTTTGGATACGATAAGTGAGGCGTCAATCCTGAAATCCCTGGGAAAATCTAGATCCTGGCAGCGGACAACAGTGATGATCGCTCATCGGCTTGCCTCTATTAAAGATGTGGATCATATAATTATGATGGGCAAAGGACGCGTCCTTGAAGAGGGCAATCACCAATCGCTCATGCAGAATGAAGGTCCGTATCGAGAACTTATCGAGGCACAGAAATTTCGCCAGGATTATACTTACGAGTCGACCGAGGTGGGTATGGAGGGTGCTAGTCTGATGACCAAGGTATCAGTCGAAATTGCAGAGGAAGTGCAGGTAGCATCATCACCCAGTGCCAACGCCTCGGACGAGGCGCCGTCATTTGGTTCCTTTGCCATCATCCGACGTTGTCTAGCACTCAGACGTTCCAGGTCGATCCTCACTCTCTTCGCTTTATTCGGTTCCCTCCTTACCGGAGGCCTTATACTTGGCGAGTCAATTATATTTGGGCACTTAGTCCACCTTCTCAATGGGACATCTATCTTATCCGGCAAAGTTGACTTTTATTGTCTGATGTTCTTTGTCGTTTCCCTCATCGCTCTCATTGGATACATCACCTCTGGATCATGCTTTGGCATCGTGTCTGAGAGCCTCATTCTACGAATCAGAGACATTTCTTTACGGACGATCCTCCGTCAGGATATGGAATGGTTTCTCCAACCAGGTCGATCAACTTCGGCCCTTATCTCGGTCATCAGCATGGATTCAGGTCACATCAGTGGTCTTTCGGGTGTTATCATCGGAACCATCGTATCTGCGCTGGTCAGTGTCGTTGGTGGGGCTATTCTCGCTCATATCGTGGCTTGGAAAATTGCCATAGTGCTCTTCTCTACGAGTCCAGTCATCCTACTATCTGGATTCTTTCGCCTTCGGGTCCTTGCCAAAGTCGAGGAGAGCAATTCGAAGGCATACACAGAGGCGGCATCGCTGGCTACCGAGGCATGTGGTGCCATTCGAACTATCGCTGCCCTTGGGACAGAAAAGGTTACCTTGCAGAGATTCCACCTAGCTGTTCAAAAGAACCAGAAAAAGTCGTTTAGAGATACTGCTCTTGGTAACTTGATTCTTGCATTTGCACTCTCTATCACGTACTTTGTATACTCGCTCGCCTACTGGTGGGGTTCAAAGCTGGTCCGGACCGGAGAATACTCCAGCCTTCAATTCTTCATTGTGCTCCCAGCGATTCTTTTCTCTGCGCAAGCCGCGGGCCAGATATTCAGCCTCGCTCCAGACATCGGTCGGGCAAAGGGGGCTGCATCGAGAGTATTTATGCTCCACGACCAAAAACCGACAATCGATACAACATCTGGAGGCGAAATTCAAGCCTCTAGTCCCGAAAAGAGTGAATCTTCCCTTGAGAGGCCGTCTTCATCCAAAAAATTATCCTCCCCTACTGGCAGCATCACATTCAAGAACGTCAGCCTTACCTATCAATCAAGGCCCGATGCGCCGGTGTTCACGAATTTCAACCTGACCATTCAAGCTGGAGAGTCCGTTGCGTTGGTTGGTCGAAGTGGAGCTGGGAAGACGTCCACGATCTCTCTCATCGAGCGCTTCTACGATCCGACATCTGGCTCCATCCTCTTAGATGGCGTCGATATCAAGTCAGTCCCTGTGGCACAACATCGAGCCCGAATAAGTCTCGTGTCCCAAGACCCAGATCTGTTTTCTGGGAGCGTCGCTTTCAACGTTGGCCTGGGAGCAAGGCCTGGCCACATGGCATCAAGAGATGAGGTTGTCGAGGCATGCAAGGCTGTTGGAATTCACGACTTCATTAGCGGACTGCCAGATGGATATGAGACGTGAGCAACTTCTCCTCCTTTGGGCACTATCAAACTGACTTGGATTATAGGCAATGCGGTATCAATGGTTCGCAGTTGTCCGGTGGCCAGAAGCAGCGTGTTGCTATTGCAAGGGCTTATATCAGAGATCCTGAGATCTTATTGCTTGATGAGGCTACCTCAGCGTTAGGTTTGTCTTATCCCAGAGCCAGAACTTAGAATTCAAGGCCTCACTGACTGATGTGTCGTCAGATTCCCACTCTGAGGCCCAGATTAAAAAGGCCATTACGGCGGCTTCACGAAAACGGACAACGATCATGGTTACACATCGTCTCACAAGCGTTCAGAAGGCAGATCGAATACTAGTGTTTGACAAGGGGAGGATAGTGGAGGAGGGAAAGCATCAAGACCTAATAAGGGCAGGAGGTATTTACGAGCAAATGATCAAGGCGCAGAGCTTGGGCTGAACAGCATATGTTTATGCATTTACTGATGGCGTTGTTAATAGAGAAATATTAATATGTTTCATGATGCACATTGTTTACAGCACCAGTACATCAGACCGTAAAGAACTGGGAAAGGCTAGGACTGGTA